>CM070830.1:29687717-29942717 GCA_036326025.1 Chrosomus eos | reverse complement strand
AATGCAATGTCATTAAAGCACAACAACATTTTGTAGCTGTGAAGGCTAAGGCCACACTGAATGAAGATTTCATTTGAATGGTTCTAGTTTACCATTTGTTTTTTGTATTGCAGTTTATTTTTTGCATGCGAAATTGATATTTCGTTTGTTCTAAGGGATTCATGTTTTTTGTCTGTTTATTTATACATTTCTATGTAATTATTTTGTTTCTTTAAATTATTATTTACCCAATTTACCCTACATTGTCTCTTTAGCGTGCATTAAACCTCAAAGAGCGATAAAGCCAATAACCATTTATTTCTAGAGTGCACGCTAGTGAGTAAATGAAACCACAACCAAGATATGGGTTTGACATTTTATTTAAGTTTGTTTGAATGTGTACATCTTACCCGTGGTTCCACCGGGATCCGTGACTGCAGCATGGAGCAAAGGCTTGGAATTAAAAGGGGACGCCCTTTCCTGGTGTCCTTTATATATTCGGTTGGGAATTATGGGAAATAGTTTTTGGGACAATATGTGTTAGGGTTGTGTGTTAATTCGAATGTGTTGAAATTGTGTTTTTGTGTGTATGTTTATGGAACTTCATTTATTTTATTTTGTGTATATATATATATATGGAATGAGATGTTTGTGAGACACCTGTAATTATAAAAAATGTTGGTTTGGTCTGGTTTGTTAAAAGGGCTTAATTTTCTGTGGCTGGGTTAGTTCTGGTGAGGGATCCCTGAGAAACATCTGAAAACCAAGACCTCAGTATTGTGCAGATGTCCCATTTATTAGCCAGTTTTTTTTTCTTTCTCGCTCTCTCTTTCTTCTGCACAATGTGTGGCCAGTACTTAAGTGTTGCAAGTCAATTAAATGACACTTTGTTGACTCCATGAATGTCTCCTGAAAATTTTTATGGAAGAACCGTTACAGTAGCATTATTTGTTCTGTTCTTGTTTATTTGTTCTTTTCTTGATTTTGATAGTTTACAGTACTGGATATTTGCAACATGCCCATACTTCCTCTTACCTAAAAACTTGGACTAAATGGTGTAGGATGAGACATTGCAAGGAAGTGAAACCGTATTCTTTGAGCTTGAAAAACTGATCATTCTCCTTTATCTAATAGCACTCATTTTCATTTTAATGCGAGTCATTTTTCCTCTGTGACAGGCAGCCTTGGAGGCAGGCAGATCGTCTGCCTCAGTTCTACAGTTGGGAAGGCCATGCAAACTCCGTCAGGAATTCCATTAAAATGGAATTGCCTGGATTTTGTCTCCTGCCATTTGGTATCTATTAGTTATGCGCTGTCGGAAAGATAGTATATGGTCTTCGTCACTATAAAAAACAAGCAGTAAAAACAGCTCACGAAAGAAAGCAAAAAAGAAAGAAGACTACAAAAAAAGTTGCTGACAAATGTTTAAGTACAATCAACTTGGATGTTTGAGTCATTTAAATTAAATTAAACTGACTTATTTATAATAATTTAATCTTGTATAACTTACAAAAATGTGGAAAACTGCTCAACTTATTTTGATGAGTTAAAGTAATGTAAAAACTTTTACAGTGAAAAAAGAACAAAAGAAAGAAATAGTAAAAAGGGAAGGAAAAGACGAGAAATATTTTAAAAAGAGAAAAGGGTATTGAAATAAAAACGGAAACACGGTAAAAAGAAAAAAAATAGTAAAATGTAGAAGAAAAAAAGATCTCACCTTCTTCTTGTCTCTCATGGAGCCTTTGCCTCGCACCATGATCTTGCAGCCCGTCTCTGCCTCCAATTGTTTGGCTGTCAGGCCCCGGGGCCCCAGGATTCTTCCCACAAAATTAAACTGTGAAGAGACGTCAAAAGGTAAGGAAAACTAGAGAATTCTTTCAGTGGAAAACATCTGCATTTTACACATCTGGTATGAGCACCCCAGAGCTGAAAAGCTGAAACGGATCTGAAATCATTTGTGTTGCAGTCTCGCCGTGACTGAATGATGTGTGTTTTATAACTGTGTGCACACGCATTCATTTTTAACGCGCATACCTCTGATATTTTAGTCATTATAAAACTATTTAACTTGGTTAAAAAATACTAGAGAGGCAGAGGCAGCCTCAGTCACATCCTCAAGGTTACAAAACACAGACCATCATCCCCTCAGCTAATGGTTCTCCCATATGGAAGTTTTGGCAGAGCTCGACATAAACTGCAGCATGGTAACATAATTGTATAATTTAATCAAAGGGACTTTGTAAACCCTGGCAGAATGTGAGGAATGCTTAATCCCCTTTTATTGAAAGGGGAACATCTAGAGACCAAATGCGGTTTTGGAATGTACCATTTGCCACGGGGAAGCCTTAACCGTGCTCCACCCAATTCCTGTACTGAGACGAGTCACATGGAACAAATTTAACCTAACATAGGGGGTCAAAGAGTCATATAAACACAAATACCTACCACATTTAACAGCCAATATGACTTGGAATAGGTACAGGATGTACACGAAAGTGCTTGCTTGTTTGTTTTTTAGTCCAATCCAAATTCATATTCCAACTGATTTCTACTTTAAAAGTCAAACAAAACAACCCTGACATGTGGGACTATGAACAAGCAACAATAATTTCTATTCTTATATTGACATAATATTTTCAAAAACCAAGTTGGTTTGAACCGTTTCCACAATCAATCGAATATCGTAAAAATTATAAATGATGTTTTTCAACGTATCAATAGGGAAACCACCAGGCAAGCATACTGAATGATTAGTAAAGCTGTGATTCGACCCATGGCGTGATTTAATGTGCTGCCCCTTTAACAGTCGCGAGGCCAGAACATTGTGCTTTTTGGCATTTGTGGACCAGTGGCAGCGCCGCTCTTTCAGCATTTAACCTTATCTGTCACAAGGGTTGAGTGATAAGCCAGGCAGCTGCATCTCTCTCAGGGTCACAATGCATTCTCTTCCTTTTAAAGCTCATGTCTTCGCAGGCCGTTCACAGCTGCTGGGGGTCGTTGGCTCTCTGGTGCTGTATATTTAGAGTTGAGCTCATCAAACTACTGTGTGGATGGCACTGTATGTCTGTCTGTGTCCTTGTGTTATTGTCGTTTTTATAGGCAATGTTTGTGCAACTGTTGACTTCGTGAACTAGTTTTTGTCAGTCAAGATGTTTCTTGCTACCTTCCAGTCATTCTGATTGGTAAGCGGTGTAACAGTGAGATGAGTCACCGCTGGTCTACGTAAAAGCACAGAATAAATGACTGCTAGTGTATAATTTCCCAAACAAAGGGACAACAGCACAAAAAAAAGACCATTTATTTCCAAAAGTCGTATAGAGGGTGGATATATTTTTGTGTTTACAGCACAAAAATACGCTTTACTAAAAAAGTGGACATTGAGGGAAAATTCAGAAAATAAAGAGAAATAAAAAGAAAATAAGGCTGTTTTTATTTGATACAGTAATCTTGTGCAATATTATATTATATTTTTAATATATTTAAAATAAATATATTTTAAAATGTATTTTATTCCTGCGATGATAAAGCTGAATTTTTTATACCATTACTCCAATCTTCAGTGTCACATGATCCTTCAGAAATCATTCTAATATGCTGATTTGCTGCTCAAGAAACATTTATTATTATTATCAATGTTGAAAACAGTTGTGCTGCTTAATGTTTTTGTGGAAATTAACACAAACAAATATATATTTTTTTTATTACACCCATGGACTCATCTTTTTTAAAAATTTTCATTTGTGTTCATCTGAAGAAAGTAAGTCATATACATCTGGGATGGCTTGAGTTATTGATGAGAGAAAATTAATTTTGGGTTAGACTATTCCTTTAAGAAAACAAAGAAAGTCACAGAATCCTAACAAAAAGTAAACAGTGTCTTTTTTGTGATTTTTAACAAGTTCAAGGCTCTTAATGAACAACAATGAAGCATTGGAAAAACCTCATTACCAGTCGACAGCTAGAGAGAAAAGAGTGGGAAGAGGATGACAGACTGAGGCGACGGCCTGAGAATCATTCTGAATGGTCTTTACATAGAAACAGTGAGAGCGTGCAGAATAGAAATCTAATCATCATTCCCCACCCCTCACATCTCCTCATCAAAGTCCACATTTGTTTTCACGCAGACTATGCAGGCAGGGATAATGTTCTAGATCATTCTCTCCAAAAGGCGACGGAGGACAGAAAGGCCAGTGACCTGCATGTCTCTCACCCACACTTGGCACTGATTGTGGGATGGTGGTAACCCTGACAGGTTCCCGTGGGATTATCGGGATTCTGGTTCTATTACAGGAGGAGCAAAGTCACTCTCAAAACAAGCCTGATGATTGATGGCAGCAAATAAGATAAGATTTGTTGGGCCCCAACTGATCTTTAAAAGACAACAACCAACAAAGTGTAAAGAGGAAAAAAGATAGAGGCAAAGCAACAAATAAAAAACAGGGAATAACAGTA
The DNA here is from genome assembly GCA_036326025.1 of Chrosomus eos. Classification (NCBI taxonomy): domain Eukaryota; kingdom Metazoa; phylum Chordata; class Actinopteri; order Cypriniformes; family Leuciscidae; genus Chrosomus; species Chrosomus eos. The sequence goes on along the minus strand of CM070830.1, from coordinate 29,938,286 downwards.
TCTTACATTTGGAAATCGTGTAGATACCTTGCAGACATTAGATTTTCTGACGTGAACACAGAAAATTGAATTGAATGTTAAATTAAAGGGAACTCTAGCTGGTTGACAGTTATGTTGAAATGTCAAGAATCGATAATGTATTGCGCAATCAGCCACTATTCTAGCAAAGAAGTTTGTGTAGTTTGTTCATTTAATTTATTTGAAATTGTAAAATTTCCAGCTGTATTGCCATTTAAAAACAAACAATCATATATATGAATCAATTTTACCAAAAAAAAAGTGTTATTTTATTCCAGCCCAGCAACATTTTTTGTAAATGTATTTAAAAACATTTCACCAAAGTAGAAAATGTACCTTATTTTGAAGTGTGCTAGTGAAAATGTTGGCCAGGCAATTCAAGATCTCATAGGCCAGAAAAATCCCTATTGTTGAGCCTGATTAATCACAATAACCAATAACTGGGTAATATTGCACATGAACCAGACCTATTGGAGCTGGTGGTGTGCTACTCAAAATGACTTTGTTGCTTTATGAATATGTGACCTCAATAAGTCATGCATGTATCACATTTTAATACACTAGACACCAGACATCAAATTGGAAGTCCCTGTGTTTTTGTCATCCATCAGGCTAATCTATTCAAAAGCTTTTACTTCATCAAAATGTGTTTACTTGACGCAAGAACAGCATCAGAATGAGATTGTGCGAGTTCCACTTTCTCTACATAACTTTTCAAACAAGTTAATTTTGCACACTTGCTCAAGTGCTGTCAGTAGTTAGTTGGGTTTCACCCTAATATAGAGGACAATGCACAGAGGTTAATTATAACTAAACGAGAGATAAGAGAGAAGCCCCAGTAACGCATCTCTCATTCAAACTCGATTAACCCTGACCCTACTATCACTCTTATCAGCTCTTTAAAATGGCAGAATCGTGAGCTGACAGCCAGAAACACTCCTAGTCCGTCTACTTAACATTTCCTTAAACTCAATCTCAACCGTAAACCCGCTCAAGATCAAACGAGCCAGATAATCGCCCACTGCGAAAGCGTACATCCCAACACTTAGTTCAGTTCATATACAAATGTTTCAGATCGGACTCCTCCCAGTCCTGATGACCGTTTCTGCATTAATTGTGTTTTCTGAGAAGAGTGTGAAAGCTGCCCTTGCATCGAGATTTGAAAGTCACGATGTATTCAAATTAGAAACACAGGCTGTGAATCAAACAATGCCTAGGATTGCAGTATTAAGCAATATTTACCATGCAAATTATTACCATTTGATTATTGCTGTCCTCATAGAGACGAGTTAATTGGATCAATCTGCTGCAGGCTTCTCATGCTCCCCTGAGTCGACGTCTAAGGTAAAATAATCAACGTGCAAAAAAAACAAAACCCCAGAGGATCCACCTGTGATTATAGACTTGAAATAAATGTGCTTTCATGGACAAATTACCAATTTTCTGTCATTTGAGTAATCTAAAAAAAAACATGTGTTAACACCAAGACATGTCTCTCTCTCTCTTTATTTACATGTACTAGTCAGGGTGCATTTTAATCCCCCATAAACATTTTCAGGAGGTAAAAATGGCAGTTTCGGTACATTACTTATCCAGTAATACCATGAAGTGGCAATGATCTTATTAAAATAATAATCTTCTGTAAAGCAGCTTTATTGACCTTAATGTTGCATAAACATGCCTACACTGATGGAGATTCAACAGTAAACTGCTACACGACAGTCTATGAGTTGGAAGAAAACAGCAAGGACTTTGGGCAGCATTTGGGACAGGGCCAAACATTATTTTTGCAATTCCGGGAGTCATTAGTGTCAAAAATGGTTTCCTACTTTTTACTTGCTGCCTTTACAAAACATTGGCATAAATGTGTTGATTCTGTAGAAAACATACACTGTCAGAAATAAATATTTAGGGATACAACAGATTTCTGTTGTTTCTGTGCAGTAGCCTTAATGAGACAGATTTATATCTTAACTTAAATGTTAAAAACATTTACCATTTAACTACCCCTAAAGACTGCCTATTAGTATATTAGGTTTGCATATTAGTCCCTTAACTGTACCTATTAGTATCTTAACCCGGGTTTAGACTACACAATATTTTGTCTGTTATGATAGTCACTGTGTCAGATTCTGCAATTTTGACTCCTAAATTTTTGTTGTGTCGTGGACAAGAAACATGTCCCGACCAATCATCACTTGTCGTCTTTAACAATGTGCAGGAACTAGCGACTGACTTCCGGAAACAAAAGCGTAACCAAACAATGGCTACAGAAGCCACGTACATACCGGGTTGCTGAAGCGGCTCCGCTATCATTGGCCAGCATCTATCTTTTTTCACTCTGTCCTGGTAGTCCCTCAAAAAAACATTCTAAAGGCAGTAGTATTGTTGCCATATCTCCACAAACCTTTTCTCCATTGCATAATCCCACCTAGCATGGACCAATACCATCATCTCCTTTTGTTTCACCATTCATTTGAAAGCTGTGTATGGAAGAGCTTCTGTACTTACAGATGTGACGTGTGTCCTTTACGAATCACCACAACACCCTACCTTAAACGGATCGAGCCAAAATCGGGCTGCTATCGTGTAATCTGAACCCGGCATTAAGGTATATACTCTTTAGGGTAAGATGGCATACAAAGGTGTACTTTTAAGGGTACTGCCCCACTAACAAGATCATTTTGACTTTTTTCCTGACAGTGTAGCTACTAACTAAACATTTCTAAAAATGTGATTTAAGTTACAATAGCAGTGAAGTAATACTTACGTCTGGGAATTCTTTTACAGGCACGTAGAGTTTCTCTTGGAGTTGTGCAATGGGCCCCACAGCATCTGGGAGCTCCGAAGTCCTTTTATCTGTGCCGTTCATAGTGTCATTGTACATGTCCTTCCGTACCCGTCCAATTTCTGTCAAACAGACACATTAAAAACTCAATTATTTGGAGGCTTAATCCATAAAAGTTGCTTATCTTTAAAAACAAAGAAAAGTATTTGTTTGTGTGAGTTAAAAATGACTTGCAGAAGTCTTGATGAGTTCATGCAACTATTTAAATATAAAAACAACTCCCAAAGGGCATAAGAGCCCAGCCAGCCATGGAGGAGCTAGCGCAACATGATGTGCATTCACAAAGAGTGAATCAGACACCAGCCTTTTGAATGCTTGCTGGTCCAAACCGAGGAATTCCAAAGAGACCAGCTTAAAAGACTGAAGCAATAATTATTTTTTAACTAAAGCTCTTTAGAGGATATTGGGAAGAAGCAGCAGTATATTAGAATGGATTTACACCGATGTACAATATGGTTCAAAATGACAACATCAAAGCATGGCCCAGGCCTACAGATTAAAATGACCTAAATATAACCCTGATCTGAGCTAGCTGTAGCTTGTTGTGCTCCCATAGGATCCTCCCAGAGTAAAGCAGAGAACCTCAACAAGATCTCATAAGCAATAACTCAACAGTACTCAGCAGGATGTGGTCTTCTGAACTCCACTGACACCCCCCCTCCCGAAGAACGAACAGGATTGTTTTCATATGCCTTGCATAAGTGCACGCAGGCATGTAAGCACATTTACACTCAATTACATGCAACACATGCTCTTGGCACTGCCCCATCCAACCATGTGTTCGATCCCTGCCATGAAACACAGCGATTTCTGATTTAAAATGTTTTAAATGAATACAGACTGCACTGTCACATTAGGACTGGTTTCATCTGTTCATATGCTATCATTCAGAATAAAGCTGATGAAATAAACCCTCAGAGTAAAACCAGCCATTTGAGGTCCCACAATGAAGCACAAATCCAAACATCAGCTCAAACTGCTCAAAGCCGATTAATTTACACATTCTGGGACTTACTCGTGAAATTGGTATAATTGGTCACTTTACATTGGGTGTTGAAAGGGGATTAAACAGTCAGTCAGAAGTTTATATTGGGTTTTGTGTGACTCTGCAGCTTAACATTCCAACAGTCTCGACACTTTGGACTAAGTATGACTTATTCCATGAGTCACAAGGGCTGGGTGATAAATACAATATTCACAATAATTTGGCTGCCGGTAATAAAAAGCAACATTGTTGATATCTCAATTTTAATGTTTTTTGTTTGCGCATTAAGGAATAGGATAGTTCACACAAAAATGAAAATTCTGCCATCATTTACTCACCCTTACAAGACGTCCATTCATCTTCGTAACCAAAATGACCTAAATTAGATCGGTTTCTTATATAAAGTGATCGTGTCTCTTCAGATGACTTATATTAAAAAGCTTATTTCATTTGGATATGGATGAACTTGCATTAAATCTTTGGTTGCAGGGACTTTTAATGGACAAAAATGATGATAGAATATTAAAAAATATTTTCATTTATGTTCTAAAGATGAACGAAAGACTTATGGAGTTGGAACAGCACGAGAGTGAGTAAATGATGATAAAATATGATTATATGAATAATAATCATTAAAATATTATTTGTCTCAAGATGCACACCAGTAATGTTTTTTTCTGATGCACATTTATAAAAGCTACTTAAATGTCCTAATTTAACTAAAGCCTAATCCTGGCTTAATCTAAGCCCTGTCTGTGGAACCAGACCTATATGTTTTTAAAATTCAGGAGAAAAACAAATGGCTTTAACAGGGAGTCTAATTCAATTCCGGGAATCAGTTTCAGATTCAAAACCCAATGATTTGTTTGCATCACACAAACATTTGAACAGAATTTCTGCATGCTATTTTCATATATTATTATATATAACAAATGCATAGAAATGCAAATTTAAAAATAAATACTATCTGTTTTAACCATATGTATTTTGTCTGAAGAACAGCTGAGGTGACACAAGACATATAATTTTCCACCCCCAGTTTGGCTGTTATTAGCACAAGCTTCAAGTGCACTAAAAACAAACATTAGAGGTGACTGGTCAACACTGCCAACCACAACATACACAGACAGTGAGATAGTCCTTCCTACTGCAGACCATCATTTACGTGTGTGTGTGTGTGTGTGTGTGTGTGTGTGTGTGTGTGTGTGTGTGTGTGTGTGTGTGTGAGACAGAGTGAGAGAGAAAGGAAGGAGAGAGAGAGAGAGAGTGAGAGAGAAAGGAAGGAGAGGAGAGAGAGAAGAGAGAGAGAGAGAGAGAGAGAGAGAGAGAGAGAGAGAGAGAGAGAGAGAGAGAGAGAGAGAGAGAGAGAGAGAGAGAGGAGAGAGAGAGAGAGAGAGAGAGAGAGAGAGAGAGAGAGCAAGACGACTCTGATTACAGTTTGTGTTTCTTTGCTGTCATCCGAGTCTGTCCAATACTACAGTATGATACACTTGGTCTGGTATGGCTGTGAGCGAGCAACAACTACATCACTGCGACATAAATATCACCTCCATAATGCCAGCAGATCCTGCACTCTAAACACAGAGCTACGGATAACCTATTCAGTTACTGTTATTTACTAATGGCACACTGTCATGCGTCTGGTTTAAATTACTTCTTCTGACAACTTTAGTATTTTTCACACTTACAGTGTCAGCCATGGAAAGTTTGCACCTATATCATACTTTCAAACAGGCAAATTTTGATGCAGTTTAGACTTTCTGAAACTTTTGACTTTTTAAACCTGAGAATTGGAAAGCAGAGATATGCGCTGGCAGAAAAACAAGCGTGATTTAATGCGAGATGTCAGACACGTTCCTTGGTCGTTTACTGAACAAAAGTGTTGTTGCCTGCGAGAGCTGGCGGTCTCCAGACCATGCTGGACGCTGGATAAAGACAAAGCGTTTACTCAACCAAACACTGCTTCATAGTGTGTGCCATTACATAAGGTTTGAAAAGACGTTCGCACATACACACACACAAATTGACAAACAACAGAAGTGGAGATAACAAGAAAAACAACACTATGAATAAATCATTTATGGAAGGTTGTCAATTCAAATACTTAACAGAAATATCAACAAAGTACACAAGTGCTTGCTTTTTTTGAATGAATGAATGAACAAACGGGTCCAGTTTCCACAAAAATATTAAAGGGATAGTTAACCCAAAAATGAAAATTAAGTCATTAATTACTCACCCTCATGCTGTACCAACCCCGTGAGACCTTCGTTCATCTTCGGAACACAAATGAAGATATTTTTGATTAAATCTGAGAGCTGGATCACTCCTCCATAGGCTTCCTAAGGGATTGAAACTTGACGGCCCAGAAAGTCATTGAAGAAAATGTTTAAATATTTAATGTGCCTACAGTGGCTAGATCTTAAGTTTATCGAGCTACGAGAATACTTTTTGAGCGCAAAGAAACAAACTAAAATAGCAACTTTATTCAAGTATTCTCTTTGGGCCTGGAGATTTCACGTAGTGTTATTGTGCAACGCTTCTGGTTGAACGTCACACGCATCACACACATGACCAGCGTCGGCCAATAGTGAGCCTACGTGTGACGTACAACACAGAAGCGCTGCGCTGTTACACTACGTCAACAGCTTAGGAGAATGACACAGAAGAGAAGAGATGGTTGAATAAAGTCGTTATTTTAGGGGGGGTTTGCGCGCAAAAAAATATTCTCGTCGCTTGATAAACTTAGGATTGAGCCACTGTAGCCATTTGGACTATTTTAACAATGTCTTTAATGACTTTTCGGGGCTGTCAGGTTTCAATCCCTTAGAAGCCTATGGAGGAGTGATCCGGCTCTCAGATTTAATCACAAATATCTTAATTTGTGTTCCGAAGATGAACGAAGGTCTTACGGGGTTGGTACAGCATGAGGGTGAGTAATTAATGACTTAATTTTCATTTTTGGGTGAACTATCCCTTTAAGCAGCATGACTGTTTTTAACATTGATAATAATACATCTTGAGCACCAAATCAGCTTATTAGAATGATTTCTGAAGGATCATGTGACACTGAAGACTAGGGTAATTATGCTGAAAATTAAATTTTTTTACATTCTTTTTGTGGGAAGAAAGCTTCCCTACAATTTCCGAAAGTAAACAGCAGTATTTTACTGTAGCATTACATAAAAGCATCGTTTTAATGTCAGTATAAACCAAGGGGGGTTTAGGGCTCCAGGTAAGACATTATGTTTATTTAGCAAAAGAAATCAAATAATCAAATGTAAAAATAAAACACTGCCTAGTCTTCTCTGTATGAGTTAAATATACACTGATTCTTATTAAAGCTACAAAAGTTATTCCATTAAGATCAGTGAGTGATTTTCTCTGTCTTTTGTTGTTTGATTAACATTAAGCACACAGATTGAAGGAGGTTTATTAGGCTTCTGTCACTTTAAGAGCTGCATGCCTCCAATGTGTTGTTACATGCGCACTTTCTTTCTGTGTAACCGTTTACTCCATTGACTGTGGTTGACATAACTGACTGTGTTTACGTGAAAACTCACCAAGATGGGCATTCAGATTCAGATAAATTTGTGTGTATTTGGCGATATAAACTGCAGAAGAGTTGAAATCGCGATTACGCACTGTCCGAGAGGCGGCTTCATGTGTGCATGTGTACTTCGCTTATTGCGCCTAATTAAAATCATTCAGTTATAGTAAGCCATTAAGATATGCTTATCGCGATATTAGGGCTGCACGATTAATTGCATGATATTGTTATGCGCATCTCGTCAGTAAAGCTGGTTCCTTGATTACTAGTAAATCACCTTCACCTGCTTTCAGATGGAGCGGCATTTACTAAAAAGAGCCGTAGTTAACTGACAAGCTGAGCCATATCGCATCAATGTCGCGGACGTATCGCCAGCGATAATTAATGCGATATGGCTCAGCTTATCAGTTAACTACGGCTCTTTGTAGTAAATGCCGCTTCATCTGAAAGCAGGTGAAGGTGATTTACTAGTAATCAAGGAACCAGCTTTACTGACGAGATGCGCATAACAATATCGTGCCATTAATCGTGCAGCCCTACGCGATATGTACATTTTCAATATATCGTGCAGCTCTAATTAAAATAGAATAAAATGTAATATTTCAAAATACTGTTTTATTGGCAAATTCCGCCCATTCCTAAATCATCACGAAAAATACATTTTCATATTTTGCAATGATTTATGATTTAGCCTGGTTAAAACCAGACCATTCTCAGTAGTAACTGAGTTATGGTCTGGCAAAGCTTCATAGACAAATCATTTCCAAAGGACGTTGCTCAAATGCCTCTGGTCGCAATTGGATAGACCTAAAACCAATCAGAGCGATGAAGGCAGTGGCGGCGCCAGGGGGGGGGGGGCTAGGTGGTGCTGTAGCTCCCCCTATAATAGCCATAGCACCCGCCCAGCAGCCCCAAGAAATGTCTGAGATTTTTTTTTTATATTTATATTTTAATGTCATGTTTGAATAGTCTTTTTCATGTTGTTAAAAAGGGTATTAAAGAATAATTAAAAAATATATATTTAGTCTAAAAAAACATGAGGCCCAAACAGGCGATCTTCTTTGGCCAATGGACGCGGCGCCCGGTGAACGTTTGCAGACATCCCAAGTCTCACGTATTGAGATAGCGTCTCCCACATGGCCGCAAATTAGTTCAAATCTCCCGGAATCTAAGCTCCAAACGTGTAGCGCGCGCAAGACAGAGAGAGCGAGAGACCTTGCGCGTGTGTGTGTAAATGTGCGTGTGCGCATGAAGCGCATGTAATGCATCCACCCCCCCCCCCCCCCGGCCCAAAATTCAAAGCACCATCTATTAAGTTTTGAGCATCCCCATAGCAGCTGCAACCGAAAATCTCTGGCATGCAGAGCGACGGAGAAACATCTCCGAGTGTTGTACTTTGCTCGGGTTTTAACAAAAAGGAAACGTTCAAATCGCTTAAAACAGGCGCGATAGCTGATTCGAACGAGTGATGTTCCACGGCGGCATCCATCTTTGTAATGTAGGCTACAAAATCTGCTTCCCCTTCGCTGAGCTGTCGTCATCATGTAAAGCCCGCCCCAACGTTTCTGATTAGTGCCTCGATTTCGACGGATTGGAAATGGGCTTGAATGAGCTCTTTGCCAGACTTACTTGCAGGGCAAATCTAAATTTGCCGGAAGATGTCCGGGTTTTCCCAGGCTAGCAATGATTATAAGTTCCCCACTGATTTATTAAAGTCTTAAATAAAATAATTTTATTTAATTATTAATATTTTATGTACCACTCAACGGTAAAGTGCACGCCAGGCACCAGAGAGTTTTATGTCTTTGGAACAGAAACAGATTATTTTAGTCTCTAACACACAGACAGTGAGTTGACCATCTGTGGCAGTGTGGGAGAGATGAGAGACGCTGAGATGAACAGAGGAAACATGATAAAGGTAAAAAATAAAATAATAATAAAAAATAAAAGCTAGAAAAGGTTGCAAGAGGGATGAAAGAGTAGACCGCAAACCGTGAAACCATCTGGATAATCGTCGACTGCCAGGAAACTGTCCGACGACTCCTCCGTTTTCACAGAGAGCAAACACCCCAGTTACTGCAATTGTCAGGCTGTTAGTGACAGTGTAAAAACAAATGAGTGCATGAAAGAACAATATTTCCCTTTGCTCTGACAATATATCTATCTTCAAACTAAATACTGATTTCAGCTTCAAACCAAACCCCTGTGGTGATCGCAGATCTATTTCAACTGTTGTCATTTTAACCAACAATTAATGACTTAAAAATGCAACATATAAATTATTCTAATTAACAGCATTTTGAATGCTTGCTGTGTTGGCATCTCTTCCATGCATTAAAAAATCTGTCCTTATTTAATTGTGATAGCCGTGCTGAACAGACAAAGATTTAAAAGTACAATATGCAGGATTTTTCGCCACCAGGGGTCACTAACCTCTTACAGTAACAAATTGTAATTGTGTATATTGATGACGTATATTCCGCATTAAGCTGAATTATGGATCTTGTCGTCAAGCTGATGGATCTTTTATGGATGAGTGAATACATTGATGTTTTTAACATGACTGTGGTATGAAGCAGGGCGAGATTGCTAGACGTATACCAGCGCCACACGCAACGCGAGTCCCGCGGATATAAAGGAATAAGGACATTTCATCCTACCGAACTACACGCAAGTGCTGAATTAATACTCACACAGGTCAGTTTATTAGACGAATTAAACTTGAGGTAACGCAGCGCTGTTTCACTCGCTCTCACAGTTACACTATCACACTAAACAGCATTTGAGTGTGTTGAATGTTGTTAGTTAGGTTGTTTGTTGGCTGTATGAGATCTAGCAGTAAGCTAGATCAACATTAGAATAACATACAGATCATATTCTATCAATGTTCATCATGTTGAACTAAATAACATTGATTAGTTTTATGTACATTTGCTCACTTGTCTAATAAAGTAACATGCAACACTCGCGTCTCTTTCAAGTCGAAGTTAGTCGCAGACGTGGAGCTCTCGGCATCTAGAAAGATGTTGATCTTCGTTTTAGTCCTCTTTTTGTCTCAAAGTCTGCTTGCCATGGTCCATAATGTTTTAACAAAACAACAACAGCGTGAGCGTCCTGCTAGGCATAACCGGCATAACCCAGCTGTCAACGTCTGTCGCCATGGTTACTGTTGCAGTACGAGGCCAAACCTGGCGGAAACCGGGGGTAATGCGGATATAACGCAATTGACTGGCGACTCCTCACCCCTGCTCACACGCCCCGTTTCCTTGGTTAAAATCGCAATTTTCTCACGATTTACAAATAGTTGGAAACATTTGGGATGTTGTAAGTAATCAACTAAACAAAATATATAACATTGGCCTAGTGGTTTTTTGGATATTTTATTGCAAAAATCCTGCATATTGCACTTTTAAGTCATGTTTTACTGAAAATAATGCCTTCTGCCATAGCTCTTAAATCAAGCATGATGTAAATGATGTTTGACCATGTGATGTGCCACAAGGACCAATGAGCTCTGATTATGTCATTGACATCCAACTTGACATATGAAACACTGAAAGGCACCATATTTCATTCAAAAGTGCAGGAGTTTCTGAAAATATACTAAACATTTGATCTGCTCATCAAAACTATCAAATGACTTCAAAACATATAAATATAAATTGAATTTTGTAATGATTCATATAAATTAAGATGGTTCAAATGCTTCTTTTGACTATAAGAAAAACAGTATACAGATTTGGAACTACACGAGGGTGAGTACATGTACATGACAGCATTTCTAATCAAGGTCATCTTGATTCTCCTAGCAATCAGGAAATTTGAATGTGCAGCTTGCGCTTATCACTCTGATTGTGTTGGTCAGCAGTAACGTGCTATTGTGATTGGATGATTGCTGATTGAGTTTAGGTTGAGAGAGACAGAGGAATTGTCTGGTGGTGTCAAGACGACTGCAGGGCAAACTGGCAGTTAAGGGTGTGATGATAAGTATTGAGTATTTACAGATGCAAGCTAAGCTGCCTGGAAAGAGCAGGAGACTGATGAGATCACTGACACGCTTGATTATCAACATTTATCTTATCAAAGAAAATGGCCAATAGGGAGACAAAGAAAAACAGACGCACACACAAACAACTGAAAAGCACCTTCACAAACACACAAGACACGAGGATTGACACAGAAGCTAAGATTTGTCCTGAAAACGACATTATGACCGACACTTTTTAGCTCAAGGCCATGTCTGTCACTGCCAAACAAAGCAGTTTCACTCAGAAAAGCCATTGTCTGATGGTCAGGGACTCAGATCTAGTCAGATTTAAATAACATTAAAACCATTTTTCCCCCAATATTGTTTTTGATTCACCTCTAAAACTCCCTATAGCAAAAACCAGATCTGTTAAATCCCTCTGTGGATGTGGATTTATTTAGCTTTTCTCCGGCCAATTATGATTGTTATTCCACAGAAAAACATTTGTTTTTGTCATCTTTAATCTGAATGTAAGAACTTGTGCTGACCTCTGAAACGACTTCCTTTTTCGGCATCATAAACCCTCTTATTTTTAAACCACTTGTCAAAGTGACCACTTTTTATGATCCAATAAATTCCTGATGGATAAAATCATGTCTTGAAAAATATAAATATAATATCAACTACCATTCAAACGTTTGAGGTCGGTAAGATTTTTTTTTATGTTTTTTAAAGAAGTCTCCAGACAGTGCCGTCAAAGAAGCATTATCTACAGAACCAGTAAAATGCTGTGCCTTTCACAGATTTGAGACCAAAATTAAATGTACACCATATTCCCTTTTAATAATCGCTGGAATCGTACTCGGTTACTAACGTAACCTCGGTTCTCTCTAGAGAGGGAACGAGTATTGCGTAAGTTTAGCTTACGCTACGGGAAAGATTCATCTTCTCGAGATATTGAAGCCAAAAATTATCCTAATTTTGTATTCATTGTCAACGCAGTGCAGCAGCTAGCAGACCTAGAGCAGGCAGTCTTGCGTGCTCATTGGCTGCCCTGCGGGCATCTGCTGCAGCCTACCAGTGAGCCCCGCGTGACGTCATGCCCAATGAAGGGCGCTCGCGCCTTCATAGCGTCATAGCCCGCCAGAATGGGCGTGGCTAAACGCATAAGTAGGGGCTGTAGGCTGAAATTCCCTGGTTTTCGTCGACTGAAGCGAAGTCGCTCGAGGCGCGAGCACGGCCGGTTACGCAATACTCGTTCCCTCTCTAGAGAGAACCGAGGTTACGTTAGTAACCGAGTACGTTCTCTTACGAGAGGTTCTCTCGTATTGCTTAAGTTTAGCTTACGCTACGGGAACTTTTTGTCAACGCCGTGCGCGCCAAGCAACCACCCATGAGTCGCCGAGGTTTCTCGGGGAACCCAATAAGTGGAAAATAAGGTGGCCAGCTACGCGGCCATCACTTGTACATAAGCACACATAGGGGAAAACAGAGCAGAGCACTGGTCTGTATAACCATATAGCACATCCCTGCTAGTGCAAGCTCAACCAGGAGAGCTGAGTCACGTGAGAGTGGTCTGAGCATGACATATCTGGGCAGAACGCACAACTCGCTTAGACTGACAGAAGTTTAGCCTGCAGGGCGGGGACTTCTAGGTTATAGAACCTGACAAAGGTAGGCAGGGAGCTCCAGCCCGCCGCTACACATATATCGTGGATAGAAATCCCGCTGGACCATGCCCACGATGAGGCCATGCCTCTAGTGGAATGAGCCCTGATGCCCAGAGGGCATTGCAGACCTTTTGACGCATAAGCGGAAGCTATAGCGTCCACTATCCATCTGCTTAGAGTCTGTTTCGAGGCAGCGAGACCTTTGGTGCGCCCACCAAACGAAACAAACAGCTGTCCGCACGCTGAAAGAGGCGGAGCGCGTAGTGTAGAACCTCAGCGCCCTGACCGGGCAAAGGAGATTCACGTCTGTCTCACTGTCTGACGCTGGCAGGGCCGACAGTGAAATTGACTTGCGCTCTGAAAGGAGTGCCCATCACTTTTGGAACATAGCCATGTCTAGGTTTGAGGATGACTTTAGAGTCATTCGGCCCGAACTCCAGACACGTCGCGCTGGTTGACAGCGCGTGCAGGTCCCCCACACGTTTGACTGATGACAGCGCGGTCAGAAAAACGGTTTTCAGTGACAGGTACTTTAACTCCATGGAGTCTAGTGGCTCAAATGGGAAGGCTTTCAGGGCCTCGAGGACCAAGAAAAGATCCCACATAGGAACCGACGGGGGGCGCGGCGGGTTCATCCTTCTAGCTCCCCTAAGGAAGCAGATGACCAGATCGTTTCTTCCCAGTGACTGGCCATGCGTTGATTCCGCGAATGCCGCCACGGCCGCCACGTAAACTGAGCGTGGATGGGGACCTCCCCTTATCCATCAGCTCTTGTAGGAAAGTGAGCAAATGCGCCGCCTCGCACGTCCGCGGGTCCAGATCTCTGTTGGTGCACCACTTGGAGAACACCGACCATTTAGACGCGTAGAGCCTTCTCGTGGAAGGAGCTCTAGACTGTGTGATCGTGTTCATCACTCTTTCTGGCAGGGCAGCGAGTACCCGTTGATTAACCATGCGTGCAGAGACCAGCGCTCTGGATGGGGATGCCAGATCGAGCCGCGAGCCTGAGAGAGGAGATCTGGCCTCACCGGAATAGGCCACGGAGCTGCCTGTGACAGCCGTGCTAGCTCCAGGAACCAATTCTGATTCTCCCAGTGCGGAGCTATGAGGAGCACCGAATGGCGCGTTTCCCTGATTCTCTTGATTACCTGCGGTAACAGAGAGACCGGAGGGAAAGCATACAGTGGGAGGCTGGGCCATACCTGGGCCAGCGCGTCCTCGTTCTTCGAAAAGAACATCGGGCAATGAGCGTTGTCTTCTGACGCAAATAGGTCGACTTCCGCTCTGCCGAATAGGCACCACAGTTTCTGGACAGTTTGGGGGTGTAGGGACCATTCCCCTGGGGGGACGTTGTCCCTGGACAGTCTGTCTGGGCCGTCGTTTAAATGGCCAGGCACGTGCGCTGCCCTCAGCGAGTGCAGATGCATCTGGGACCAAATAAGGATGCGTTCCGCCAGATTGCAGAGGTTTCTGGATCTGACGCCCCGCTGACGGTTTACATAGGAAACCACAGACATGTTGTCCGAGCGGACAAGAACATGCTGGTCCCGTATGAATGGGAGGAAGCGCTTCAGCGCGTTCTCGACCGCTATCATTTCCAGACAGTTTATGTGAAAACACTTCTCTCGGTCTGACCACTGGCCAAAGGCCGGTCTGCCCTCGAACAGCGCACCCCAACCCGAGTTGGACGCGTCTGTCGAAATGACTTTCCGGTAAGAGATGGTTCCCATCATCACTCCCTGCTGGTACCAGTCGGCCACTAGCCAGGGCTGCAGAGCCGCTATGCAGGTCAGAGTCACTCTGATTTTCTGGCCGCCAGAAACCCAGGCTCGGCGAGACGCGCGAGCATTCAACCAGCGCTGGAGCGCGGCATGCGCAGTAGGCCCAGCTGGAGCACCGCTGCTGCTGAAGCCATACAGCCTAGCATCCTTTGAAACGTCTTCAAAGGGAGAAAGCTGCCCTCCTGGAAGGACGCGGCTAGGTGGCGAACAGCGCGCGCGCTGTGTCGACAAACGAGCCGTCATAGCCACAGAATTCAACTCTGTTCCTAAAAAGGAAATTGACTGACTGGGCATTAATGAGCTCTTGGTCCAGTTGACCGTGAGACCCAAGCTTTCCAGGTGACTGAGAAGCACTGTTCTGTGAGATAGCAGTTCTGTCTCTGACTGTGCTAATATCAGCCAATCGTCCAGATAGTTCATTATTCGCAGCCCCTGAGTTCTCAGGGGGGCGAGCGCCGCGTTCATGCACTTCGTAAATGTACGGGGTGCTAGAGACAGGCCGAACGGCAGGACGGTGTATTGATATACCTGGCCGTCGAAGGCGAATCTCAAAAATTGCCTGTGACGGGGTAATATCTGAATCTGAAAATAGGCATCCTTCAGATCTACAGAAATAAACCAGTCCCTCGGGCGAACGTGCGCGAGGATTTTCCTGGTCGTAAGCATTTTGAACGGTCTCTTTGCAAGCACTTTGTTCAAATGTCTCAGATCTAGGATGGGTCTGAAAGCTCCGTCCTTCTTGGGTACGAGAAAATATCGGCTGTAAAAGCCTGACTCGGTCAGAGAAGGCGGCACTCTTTCTATAGCCCCTTTGCACAGCAGCTTCGCTATTTCCGCGTGAAGTAGGTGTGCTACTTCCGCATTCACTATCGTCGCGGTCCGGGCTCGAAAGCGCGGGGGACGGCGAATTAATTGAAGTGTATAGCCCTGCTTTATTGTGCTGAGAACCCATTCTGAAATCCTTGGGATAGTTTCCCACACAGCTATGTGAGCCGCTAGGGGGCGAATGGCCTCCGGGTTCAGATCGCCGCCATTTGCGGGCTTGTGAAACTGAACCAGAGCCGAAAGCGCGGCGCGCGCGCTCTCGGTTCTGGGCAATGGCTGCTCACTGAAAGCCGAGACCGGCTGATTTATGTGAGGTGTCCCAATCATAAGGGATGGGGAGCATTTTATTCTCACTTTTTGACGTGCGAGCAGCGCTTTGGGCGGAAAAGCTTTCTGTAAGCGTGAGCGCGAGTGCGCGGGCACGAGACTTACAAGTGTATTTGACGCCCCGATCATAACGGATGGGGAGCGTCTTATCAATGCCCTGTTTCGTGATAACATTTAAACGCGCGGGCGGCGCCCGGGGGGAGGTGTGCTTTAGTAAGCGTGAGCGCTCTCCGGCGGGCACGAGACTTACATTCATAACCTGTTTTATTGGTCGTGTAACAGAGCGGGCAGATAGTGGGCACAGACCTGTGGACACATTTCTTATATTCAACACTCGAGCGGCTTTTCTGCGCTTTATGAGAGTGTGCTCTGTGAGTGACACGAGCTTTGATGTGCTTGTGTGTAGGGGTGAACACTGGGGCGTGGGCACTTTCACTACACTTAAAACACCAGCGGCGTGAGCCGGATAACCAGACAGTATACTCTTTTGAGATTTCTCTGGGTCGCCGTGAGAACGGCGTATGTGTGCAGGCGAGAGGTAAATGAACCGGCTCGTTGGCTGCTAAATGGACCACTGCAGTAGCCTGTTTGAAGGGGACTGACAGGGAAATAAACTTTGACTGTGGTCCGGCCGCAGCGGGACACACGGGTCTTTCTCATAGTTTGATATGAGTCTTTATTGACAGAGCGGGCAGAAAAATAGGTGTGGGCACGAACTCGCGGACACATTTCCTACGTTCAACACTCGAGCGGTTTCCCACTTTAAGGGAGTGGGCTCTGTGAATAACACGGGGAGTGTTGTGCATGTGTGTAGGGGTGAACACTGAGATGTGGGCACCTTTCTACACTAAAAACACCATCGGCGTGAGCCGGATCTGAATACGGCGGCTCGCTGAGGAGAGCCGCATAAATTTGATCTGCTGCGGGAGCCGGGATCGAACAAGGGTCTCTGGCGCGAAAGCTTAGAGTTTAGCCACTGAGCCACGGGGGAAACAACATAAGCTTTAGTTGGCGCGAGCAGATAAGAGAGAGAGAGCGGCATCACAGTGCGCTCGCTTTCTGTACGTAAGAAAGCTGGTCGCGAGCTCAGAGGAGAGCTGCATAAATTGTATCTGCTGCGAGAGCCGGGATCGAACACGGGTCTCTGGCGCAAAAGCTTAGAGTTTAGCCACTGAGCCACGGGGGAAACAACGTAAGCTTAAGTAGCGCGAGCAGATAACAAAGAGCGCGCGGGGGAGGGTAGCTTCCTTGTAATGTAAAGGAAGCTAGCCGCGGCGTGTCCCTCAACCTCATCCTCAGACACGACGGCAGTGAGGCTCGTGAGCGGCAGCTGCGCGTCGGTGAAGGTGAAAAAGCGAGGCTCGAGGGAGGCTTTCCGGCGAGCGCGTCGCTGCGGAGGGGGCGGGAGCTTCCTTGTAACGTAAAGGAAGCTAGCCGCGGTAGAACAGCAGTCCATTGTGGCGTGTCCCTCAACCTCATCCTCAGACGCGACGGCAGTGAGGCTCGTTGAGCGGCAGCTGCGCGTCGGTGAAGGGAGGCGGGGAAGCGAAGAGCGAGGCTCGAGGGAGGGTCTCCGGCGAGCGCGTCGCTGTGGCCACGGGTCCCGGTCGTCCCACAGGAAATGCGAGGCATCTTGAAAAAGACGCTCGCGCTCTTTTAGGATTCAAAGGAATACAATATACAGGAATATGCAAAAAAGGATACGTCGCCGGATAGCTGAGTAGCTCGCACGGATGGCTGAAGGTGGCGAAGACGGCCGGCTTCCTCAGCGCTGTCCTAAGCTGGCTGTTCGCTGTTCGACGGCGGCACGGCTTCTCTCAGATCCAGCGATGCGAAGGCTTCGCTGAACAGACGAAAATCAGGGAATTTCAGCCTACAGCCCCTACTTATGCGTTTAGCCACGCCCATTCTGGCGGGCTATGACGCTATGAAGGCGCGAGCGCCCTTCATTGGGCGTGACGTCACGCGGGGCTCACTGGTAGGCTGCAGCAGATGCCCGCAGGGCAGCCAATGAGCACGCAAGACTGCCTGCTCTAGGTCTGCTAGCTGCTGCACTGCGTTGACAATGAATACAAAATTAGGATAATTTTTGGCTTCAATATCTCGAGAAGATGAATCTTTCCCGTAGCGTAAGCTAAACTTACGCAATACGAGAGAACCTCTCGTAAGAGAACCAGTTATTTGCATACAATTCTGGATAGAACATTCAAGACTTGCACATAGAGGAAATTCCACAAAGAGTTCCTCTAGTCAGATTCCACTGTCCATTAAACACATACCGTATGTTTCTACCCCTTTGAGGAACTTGTTTTATTCTGTTTATACTTTTGAAAAGGTTTTTAACCAAGTAAATTCAAATTTAGCCTTAAGGTTTTTAGAGAAGAAAAAAAAGAATCTTAAATAAGTGGTTGATTATGATTTCACTTTTCTAACTTTAGTTAGTGTGTAATGTTGCTGTTTGAGCATAAACAACATCTGCAAAGTTTTGTTAAAGAAATTGCTTTTTAAGGACTACAACAAACGGCTGGTATATGGACTACACCACATTCCTCCCGGGTTAGTGACATCACCAACCCCAATATTTACATAAACCCTGCCCCTAAAAGTTTTTGAAATCTTCAGTTCATGACTGTGTGAGGTAATCAAAGCTGCTAAGGAGGAGCTCTTGTAGCTCCACCCCCTGTGCTGTGAGCAGCAGCTCATTTGCATTTAAAGAGACAGACACAAAACGAGCCATTTTGCTCACCCTCAAAAAGTGACAACTTTAAGATATAAAAATATCTGTGGGGTATTTTGAGCTAAAACTTCACATACACACTCTGGGGACATGAGAGATTTATTTTACATCTTGTGAAAAGGGCTTTATACCACCCCTTTAAAAAGAATGTTTATTTTTGAATAGCTAAACTTGTTAAAAAGGAAAGAAAAAAAGAAAAAGTCTCTTTTTTAACACTAATTATTTGCATATATTTTATCAAAAAATACTCAACAGTAATATTGTGAAATATTATTACAATTTAAAATAATGGTTTGATATTTGAATATATTGTCAAATGTAATTTATTACAATTTTGCAACCATTGTCACATGATCCCTCAGAAATCATTCAAATATGCTGATTTGGTAACATTTCTTATTATCATCAATGTTGAAAACAGTTGCGCTGCTTAATATTTTTGTTAAAACCATGATACATTTTTTTCAGGATTCTTTGATGAAATATCAAAAGAACAGCATTTATGTGAAATATATTTTTGTAACATTAAAAAAAAAGTTATTTTATCAATTTAATGCATCCTTGCTGAATAAAAGTATTTAAAAAATCTAACTGAGCCCAAACTTTTGAACAGTAGTTTAAATGTATTAATAAAATATTGCTTTATTAGTAAAACGTTTTCTAATTGCAACATTTTCTGATGCTAAATATAACAACTGGTGTGACACACTGATGGAGCTTTTGGAGTTGAACAGTGATTTAAGCCTTTTTCATTCACCTGTTCCCAACAGAAAATTCTTTCATAAGGATTCCTTTAGTGCATGTTAATTTTGCGACATCTGTCCTGACTGCACTTTCCAGGAATTTGAGGGAAGCTGTCTAGTCGGTGTGCCCTCACCCCAAACCCTGATCCCCTGGGACTTCAGCATCTCGCTCTGTCTGTGTCACGGGATCTGGCTAAAGAGGTAATAGCATAATGCAGTCAAAATCAAAGACCATGGATGTCACATGTATTCTGAGTCGAAAAGGTCATATAACTACACTCACTAACACACATTCATACTGAAAGTCATTTCAGGGGAGCATGAATATATGAAACAATTATGAACTTGTTAAATAATAGACACAATTATATGTGGCAAAACGTTTCCCGGAACACACATTAAGAACACACATATAACACTCACACTCACACTCACACTCACACTCACACTCACACTCACACTCACACTCACACTCACACTCACACTCACACTCACACACTCACACACTCACACACTCACACACTCACACACTCACACACCACACATCCACACTACACACACACACACACACACACACACACACACACACACACACACACACACACACATTCCCTTGATCTCTATCTGTGGATCTATCAGCACTTCTAACAGTCATGAAGTGATGACAGACTCATGAAGAATCATGTGATCTTTGCTACACTCTCTGTGTGTGCCCTTGTCACAGTCATATGATGCATATAGGTCAGAGAGGCGTCTCTTCACTGCTCATGTGCCAGTCTATGTTTGGACGGGATGACCAGAGCGCCACGCTTTACAGTTAAACCGAGAAGACCATAATGTGAGGACAATCAGAGGTCAAGAGGCACTAGTGAGAATTCAAACTTTCCTATCACATTTGCCTGGAGCAACTTTCACCCCTTTAGGAAATACAGGATGCTATAAAGACATTTAGAAAACTTAAATTACTCATTTAAGTGACAGACTTAAATACAAGCATTAAAAGATACCCCCACCAGAAAAAAGAAAAGAAAATCATAATGTTCAAGGCACTTTATAAATGGGATGCAAACTTTACCCAAAGTATTACACGAAAACCCAATCAAACGAATACATTTCTTTATTTTATGCACTGTAAAAAAAAATATAATCAATAAGTTATGACAGCAGCATATGTTTTTACATTTAAGTCAGTAAATGTAGTTTAAGTTGAAATGACAAACATCCAAGTTGATTGTACTTTTTTACAGTCTTTACATTGTGTCTATTTCATTTCAATGTTTATTTAAGGTGTATTGATAGAAAACACAATAAAAAAAAATTATGGGAACCATGTAATTTATTTTATACATTTTGCCTGTTTAATTTCAAGATTTATTTAACTTTTATTGATAGAAAAGAAAATCTGGCGTTTCTGGGGGGGCTCTTATAAAACCTCTAATAAAATACTATTTTTTGACCTCCTGAGGTGGGCGGTTTTCTGAAGGATAAGAACTTTATTTTGCTGCCCATTTATTGAAAAAAAAAAGTGAAAATACTTTTTATGACCATATTTTGTACCCCATCTATTGAAAGTGCCTCCAACAATAACATTTGAGCAATGTTGTTAACGCAAGCCCAATATTATTTATATTACGCAATAATAAGAGGCAACAGAACAGTTGCAGTAAAAAGAACAAAAAAACATTTTGCAACAACTTTATCTTTGAATCACTAGTAGGCCCCCTGGGGCTCTGAAGTCTCTTTTTATATCTGAATCAGAAAAAGAAAAGCCAGTGTTTTCAAAGAGAGGTTCAACACTGCTTCTGGATTCTCTCCCAGATATTTTCCTTCGATGATGGCATAATTACTCAAATAATTCAATTAGCTGCATACCAGCAGAATATACTACATGTTCCTCAGAGGGAACACAAAAGTAGTGAGAAGAAAAAGAGCAGCACTTGGAAAACCAACACGGGAGATTTACAATACCCAATAACACACCACAGTGCACAATATTAAATAATATGGATTAATATATTGTGTGTAACGGGTTGTTTTAACACTAGCCTATCAATACACGTAAGAACAAGTGCTATAAACAGTACATTTTAAATAATGCAGACAGACATAACTCTATATAAGAGCAACTAGAAACGGTCAGGATGCCTTGAATTTTAGGTTAAAAAATTAAAACATTTGATACCTGCAAACCCAAGCAATGGAGTTCTCTGGCATCATAAAATCCAATGAGTGTGTGGAAAAAATAGCTTGTGCTTAAGCAAAATACCAAGCTTATTATACAGTAACCTCTTTAAAGGGATACTCCACTTTTTTTGGAAATAGGCTAATTTTACAACTCCCCTAGAGTTAAGCAGTTGGGTTTTACCGTTTTCGAATCCATTCAGCCGATTTTCTGATATTTAGAAGATATCAGTAACCAGACAGTTTCTGGTCTCATTGACTCCCATAGTAGGAAAAAATATACTATGGGAGTCAATGAGACCAGAAACTGTCTGGTTACTGATATTCTTCTAAATATCAGAAAATCGGCTGAATGGATTCAAAAACGGTCAAACCCAACTGTTTAACTCTGGGGAGTTGTAAAATTTGCCTATTTCCAAAAAAAGTGGAGTATCCTTAAAATAACCTGACAGAACTGAGATCCTCATTTAAGGAAAATACATGAGACAATAAAGCTAAATAGAATGTAGAAGGTGATTAGGAAACTGTGATTGTGAGAAGAAACATTTCTTCTCTTTTATTTTTTCAAAGAAAGCTAAACTTTGTAATTCCACTTGACAATCAACATTTTAAGACCTGGAAACAGTTTGTGATTTAATCAACTGAAGAGAACAGATAAGGCTAAATTAGCTCTAAACAGAGGAACTGAAAACACTTGAGTTTTCTGAGTTTATTTATGACACATACTTCAATACGCCAGAAGCTATGGGTGAGCTATGATGAATCTAGAGAGATCTCAGTGTACAAATGCAGCAGACAGACGAAATCCACTCTAATATGGATTGAAGATACTCTATATATAAATCTAACAGATCAACCTTCTCTACATAAAAGTATTGCAGTGATAACATTTATATTATTACACTGGATTATCAGCAATAAACTGGGAATGAAATAAACCAGGGCCATGGGCTGATTAGAATGAGAGGGAGAAAGAGAGTGGTTCTGTTATCACATCCTTAGCTTTCCCTGCAGTCTCCGAGGAAAACTGTTACATGCGTTCTGCAGCATTTGAATATGTTAGAAGTGTCAACTCTGAGCAAACTCAAGCTTTTCCCTTTTAGTACAAAACTTATTTTACAATCCAGGTCTGGAGAGCCTAGACAGATGCCTGCCACTGTAGTACATGTTAAAAATAGCCATACCTCTAAATTCACAGAGCAAACAAGTAGGTTAGTCTCGATTACAGCCATCAGTTCCCCAAATCGGAGTATCATCCAACTGCGCCATGGCCCGTAATGATATTTCGTAATTGAATGCATCTATGCTGATTTAATAAGCTTGCTGTAAAATATCTCAGTGTGTTTGGATAATGGATATGATTAAAGACATTTCAGGTCATGTAACTGATTCATTTGAGCAAACTAAAACTGAAATGTTTCTGAAGCCTGTTAAAAATCAGAACATGGTCATTACCATCATTGTTACAGTATGAAAGAATGAATAACCTTCCGTAGTGATAAGCAAATGTGTTCTTTCATTCATGAATTAATTTTTTTTTAAATAAGCCATGTCCTCGAACAAATCGCTGTTGTTTGCTTCCATAGAGACATATATCTTTCATTCATCAAAGTCCCTTTCTTTTGACTGCTTTCCTGGTTTCAAATACTGACTAAACCACAAGGCAAGCCATAGCTTTAAAGTAAGAGCTGTGAAGAATAATTTCATTAGTTGTATTAATTGAAAAAACACTTCCTTCACTGAACAAGTCGTTGTTTTGAGGCAGCACAGAGTTAATCTTGTTCACAATAAAGAAAAGAGAAATTATGTGTAGAGAATAGAGATTACTTTTTTGACTCTCTAATATTGCATGACAAAAGTCATAGCTTTTTGCAGCATTGGTGAAAACGTGAATGATGTCCATAGTCTCATAGTAGATTAGCAAGCATTTTAATAAAGTAGCCTATCATAAGACTTGATGCTTTTAACGAACCAGAAGTGAATGATTCAAAGAGTCACTCATAATCATATGCACTTGTCGCCACCCATTGGCGTAACAACAGTGTTACTTGCTAAGTGTACTTAGGCCTACTAAATTAATCGGATAACGAATAAAAATAAATCAATATGAATAAAGAATAAAAGTGATAAAAAGATAGGCTATTTTTACAACAAACGTAAGAGCTCGTTTTACAACAACACTGACACAGAAAAATAACGACACTGACATTTTTAGGATGCCTACTACATCTGCGAGCATCCGCAGTTCTTCCAAACACATTCATTCGTTCTTTTGATAAAATACCAGAAGTCTCACCTTCATCTAACAGCCGCTCGAGATGGTTGAAAATGCCACAGAAGTTTGGCAGGCTGCTCATCAGTTTCTTGTCATTCATGAGCTGCATCAGATAATCAGGAGTCGGCTTAGGCTTCTCCTTCGTTTCCATTTCCCCAACCATGTTTAAAATATTGGCCCAAAAAAAAAAAGCTAAAAAAAATGCGTTAAGCTTTACAAAAACACGACAGCCCCCCACAAAAACGCAAACGGAGGGGTTTGATATGTTTTCCGTTTAATTCCAAACTTTTGACCCGATGTTGTTACTTTTCAAACACAAAGTTCCAACTTTGTATCACCCTCAATCATCAGTTTTAAAAAAAAACTGATGACGTAATTAACGAAACGAATCTGCGCGAAAGTTCTTATTTGTTTGTAGAATGTTTGCAGTCAAATAACTCCAAAAACTCCCGCATGCCCGCTGAGATTTGTTCGTCTCTCCTCTTCTACAGAGTATGTTTTATAGCCACCACACCAAACCTCTATCCAGGCTGTTGAAAACAGCTTCTTCTCCTCCCAGGACTTTTTCACCGACAGTCGATGTTTTTCAGAGCACTTGAATAACGGTTTTAAAGCAGGGGCAATGTTCACTTGTATGCTCTATCTCTCGCGCTGTGGAAACTCCTTCAGTCGCGCCTGACGTTTCTGTGTTCAGTGCCGTTCTCTCCCAAAGCTGTCTGTCAGTCACATGATCATGATCAACTCTACACTGCTCAACATTGCCATCGTGCGAAGTCGCCAATGGGAGGAACCATCTCTCTCTCTCTCTCTCTCTCTCTCTCTCTCTCTCTCTCTCTCTCTCTCTCTCTCTCTCTCTCTCAAACTTGTACACATACGGTAGACTTGAGGTTGAGGAGGAGCTCCCTTCACAACGTTTTTCTTACATTAAAGTCATTATGAATTCTACATAGGCTACTCTTTGTATGGGAAGCCAGCCAAGAGCTAGAACCTTAGCCTACACTTTTTAAACGAAACATTCCCAGTTTCCCAGAAAAATACAGTTTGTGACAATATGCCATAGCGAGATTATGCTAAATATAAAGTTGGACATTCGAACGGGGCTGACGTCCTTCTGGCAATTTTCTCTTAAAGTTATGAACAAACGTTCTAACGTTAAAATGGCATTAATTTAAATTGATCTGGTCTTTAATAACGTCATCAAAATGTAAGCACAAAAAAAACATTATTTTTAAATGTTTAAAATTTTAAAAAAAACATTTTCATAACAGTGAACGTTAACAAATGAACAATTTTGTTAGCTGGAACGTTAACAAATAAACACTTTTGGTAGTTGGGTAGTTACTGGGGTAAAGGCAATTTTCTTGTGTGACAACTAGCCATGGTGCACTTTAACCCTAAACCTTACTAGATTTTCAGACATCCTGCCCTCATAAAACAAATACACACACTCAATAGCCCTGAAGCGATGACATGAGGAAAAAAAGTGGGTATTTTTCTGCATTCCAATGCATTACTAAATATTTAAACATGGACTGTCTCAGAGGTAACATTATCTTGGAGGAAGCATGGTGGATATCAGGGTCTTTAAAATCAAGTTTGACTATGTGTGTGTACTTTCACTGAACTTGTTTTAGAAGAATGTGTGTGTTATACATGTTCAAACACCACATTTTAAGAAGGTTTTATTTCTGAGCGTGTGTGAAACATCTCAGCCAAGTCTTGAGAAAAAGGATAGAGAGGAATGAAAGGGCTTGGGGGAACAGGAAGAGTTTTCATCAGTTTGTGCGGCCCTCCTCTTTCCTCTGTGAAGTGGGCAGCATTCTTATGTAGATGAACACAGACTTCAGCTATTGCTCTCACAACAGCAAAAGGCCAGAGTGAGAGGCCCTCCTACAGGGAACAGTTTGATGATGAAATGCTGACCTAGGATCAGATTTGTGCCATGTGACATTTTAAGCAACTATGGTAAATGCAAAAAGAAACAGATCCAAAGCAGGAGAAAGAGTTAGTGTTCCTGTTGCCTTTTTGAGTGTACACTGAGTGATCGTGAAGGGTGGCATGCTAAACTATACACACACACACTGTAAGAAAAAAAGAAAAAAACTTAATCAGCACATTTTTTCCTAGTAAAAATACCAAAAAATATACGGGATCAATTTACGTGAGTCAAAAATATATTCTGTTATATATTTTCTATTATATATTAGGCTATATACACCACATCACCACATTTATACTTGAAACAACAAGAAAGAAAAACGGCATATCTAAACTGTTTTGCCCCTTTATTTTAGACCTTTTTTCTTGTTTTAAGCATGTATGAAACTGGAAACAAAAATACAGGTTGAGATTTGTGTATATATGAGTATATACCAGATATTTCAGTGGTCAGAACATTCCTCCAGGATGCTATGCGACCCTTTATACCCTTATTTTTCACTATGGGGAGTCAGATGGGTGCTAATTTGCCAGGCCATGGAGATGAAAGTGAGGATGGTATTAGCCTGGGCATCAAGGGATTGGAATGCAGGCTATTTAGCATGGGAGTCAGACAATCCCCAGGGCCTCCCATCACCACAGCACAACGGCTAAATAAATAGAGAAGTAATTAACAGACTAGTGAGAGAACAGACCGTTTCATTACTTCACCTTCTTCTGATAAAGAGAGAGAGAAAACAGTTCACTAGGCAAAGCCATGCAGTGAGATGTATTGACAAAAGACTATGTGCAAATCTTTGGGGGGGGGGGGGAGGAAAAACACACAATAGTCATTTGATTGACACCCCAATAAGATTATTATAGGTTTTGAGCAAAACAAAGAAAAAGTTTTTAATTGTCTTTGTGAAAAGTTAAGAAACTACACAGATTTGTTGCTGATGTGAACATCACACACACATGTCTTCTTTCAAAAGAGGCTTATTGAAGCATTCATTTAGTGATGGCTGCAACCATTAAATACAACTGAAATGTGCAAAAAAATTAATGTTTTCAAATAGGTTTTCATTATCTCTGTCTGCCTTTGATTGTACAAACAGATAGGGTCTGTTTTAGACAATGTGTAATAGTATTTGTGTGTAATGTGTAATAGTAAATGTAGGGCGGGATTTGATGAGATGTCAGTTGCAAAGGGTAGGGAAAGATGTCTTTGATTAAAGATTATGAGAGCACATTCATTTTAAATAAAATAATAATGAGTGTGGATAAATAATTTATAATAAACTGCGATATTACATAAAAAAAACTTAGAATCGTCAAGTTTGATTTCGCTGTTTTCAGCTTAAAGGGGTCATGACATGAGAAATCAAATTTGCCAAGATTTTTTGACATATCAAAAGTCTTTGTACCATTAAAAAATCCTGCAAGTTTCATAGCTTAAAACCTCCTAAACAAAGCATTTATTTAATCAGGCTCCAAAAATGTCTCGTTTTGATATTGCGGGATCTGTGACATCAGACCGTAAATACATTTGCATATATCAGCGAATAACAACGAACAATTATACATCATCACACCATAGGCCCCTCCCACTGGCATTCAGTCTCTTTAAAGGGTTAGTTCACCCAAAAATGAAAATTATCCCATAATTTACTCACATTCAAGCCATCCTAGGTGTAAATGACTTTCTTCTTTCAGCCAAACAAAAATATCCTAGCTCTTCCAAGCTTTATAATGGGAGTGAACAAGTACATGGTACAAATTTTTTTGAAGCCCAAAAAAACACATCATGAAACGAATCCATAAGGCTCCAGGGGGTTAATAGCGGGCTTCTGAAGCAAAGCGGTGCGTTTTTGTACGAAAAAATATATATATTTATAACTTTTTAAACCCTAATCACTGGCTTCCCACTAGTGTTGTTTTTGGCGGCCTGTTTTAATTTTAGTTTTAGTCTAGTCTTTGTGTCAAGCTGTCATTTTAGTTTTTATTAGTTTTAGTCACGTTCATACTCTTTTTAGTCTAGTCTAGTTTTAGTCGACGAAAACTGATGACATTTTAGTCTAGTTTTAGTCGACGAAAACTGATGACATTTTAGTCTAGTTTTAGTCGACGAAAGACATAGTCTAGTTTTAGTCCATGAAAATTGTATTTTAGTCTCATTTTAGTAATGCAATTCTATTTAACCCAGTCAATATGTATACCTAGTAGTAGACATTTTCTTTTAGCCAAACCCATTTAAAAAAATCTTATTATTGTTAGTCTATCTTATTATATTATTGTTACCTTATAGACTCAAGAATGCTATTCCAGACACAGAAGACGCTCTGATATGAATTTAGAACATATTTATTTTACCAACCAAACATGTTGCCTACACACGATGACATTAAAGTTTTTCCAAATGTCATTTCTTCTTTTTCTCCCAAAGACGAATCCCTTTCTCTGTGTCAGACTTAACTGCGTTTGTTGTCGTTTATGCTAACGCCTGTTTCACACATAGCCTACTCCGTTTGCGGTGTGTATTTTTTCCCGCACCCATGTTAGCGCTCACACCGCACGCGGGAGCGGTGCGTGCATAACAGCAGAGCAGAGATCTACACAGTAGTCTACCTCAACAACGCGACATAACGGATGTAGGCTAGAAATATTGATTTGAAATAAAAAATAGAGAATAAATGTTGTGATTGTGGTATTACAGCCGTAGATCAGCTGCGCACTGCAAACGCAGCACATGTGAAAACACAATAGCTCGAGCTGCTCCTGCATACACACCGCACCGCATACGCACTACACACGGAGTATGTGTGAAACAACCGTAACTCACGCAGCTGCATCTTCTAAATAATGCCGCGAGTGGGGCTTGAGGATGTGATGTCGCCTGCGTCTGCGCGCAGTGCGATCTGATGCAGCCCCTGAAGTGAAACACAGGAAACAGAAATGCTGCAATACCGGTAATAACGCAAGTAAACGAGACGAAATAACGTTAAATAACATTTCGTCTCGTCTCGTTTTGGTCAACGAAAATGAAGAGACATTTTAGCTTAGTTTTTATTTTGTAAACCACATTTAGTCTCGTTTTTATTCGTCAACGATATTACATTATACATTTAATTATAGTCATCGTCACATGACCAGCATTTACGTTGCGTCTCGTCTCGTTTTCGTCACGTGAAAAAGGTTCGTTGACGACGATATTTCGTCATAATTTTCGTTGACGAAAGCAACACTACTTCCCACGTGCGTATACACGAGTCTAGTTCCGGAGGAAGAGTGACCTCTGACCCGACGCATGATGTATTGATGAACGCGGAAACACCGAAGAGGATAGAGTAAAACACTGGTCAAGAATTAGAAGTCTAAAACGAGAAGTTTTAAAGTAAAATGCCAGAAAAGCTTGAGTTTGTTGCCCAGCCCTATTTGTTTGAACTGCGAGAGGCGTCCACTCTCACCTAAGATTATGCCACTCCTATACATCATATGTCATACGCCAGAACTCGACTCTCTCGTGAATGTGCGGACGGACGTTACCAAAAGCTAGTGATTACAGTTTATAAAGTTATAATTATGGATATTTTTCTTACAAAAAGTCATCGCTTCGCTTCAGAAGGCCGTTATTAACCACCTGGAGCCATATGGATTACTTTTATGATGGATGTGTGTGCTTTTTTGGGGGGGCTTAATAAAATGGTACCCTTCACTTCCATCATAAAGTCATATAGACATAGGAGGACTTGAGTGTGAGTATAGTCTTTGGGTGAACTAACCCTTTAATGGCTGATATTTGCCTTCACTGGATGCAGTATGTCACGTCAAAAACAAATAGAAGCCATTATAATCACTGATACTGTCTACACTGCATACAATATACAGACACACATTCAGTTTCTGACATACTCAATGCACTTGAGTCTGTCGACAACAGGACAAATGGAAGATTGGAAGAACGTTCTCTTTGGACAATAGCATCTGCTAAATGATAAAATTTAAATGCGAAAAAGTACATTCAAATAAGTTAGACAGTTTCTATTCACGCTGACTTAAAGTATGGAGCCCCGTATGGCGATAGAAAAAAAATATGAGATGGGCGGAAAAATTTTAAGACAATGTTTTTGTGTTCTCTTGCAAATGTTTTGTGTTGTCCCAAGAAAATTTGGTTTCGCTTGCAAAAAAAAAAAATATATATATATATATATATATATATATATATATATATATATATATATATATATATATATATATATATAATATAGGCTATATATATATATATATATATATATATTTTTTTTTTTTTTATATCCCGCACCATATCCCGTTAGAGGCTCTGTAATGAGGACTGTAAGCTGCCAGGAAAACCATTTGAAAACTTTATTTTGGTCATAAGACAAATTTATTATTATTGTTAAACAGATAAAGGGAACTTATGCAACTGTTTTGCGTTCATGGGTAGACAGGCAACTACTTGTGACATGGCGATGAAGTGTGTCCCAGTTGTGTGATTATGTTAAACATTGTTTGTTCACAGTGTGTTTGTGAATAACTGCATATTTTTGCATGTGTGTTTGGGTATGAAAGTATGCTCATCTAACAATCATGTCTATGTACATAAGCATCCAGTGTGTGTGTGTGTGTGTGTGTGTGTGTGTGTGTGTGTGTGTGTGTGTGTGTGTGTGTGTGTGTGTGTGTGGTGTGTGTGTGTGTGTGTAAGAATGCTGTATGTCTGGGAATGTACGTTGGGTATGACATGGTGAATGATGCATGTTTTGCCACTGGGCCTTTGTGTACTACAAAGTTGGTTTGTAGCCTGTCGGTACTCTGCAATCAAACGTGTGTATATATTAGTGGAATACAGAGAATGAACATGCTTTGTCTATGATGTTATGATGATTGCCAAGAGACTATTTAGTGTGTCTCCCACGTCATAGCACACATACCAAAGCCAAGAAGGAGTTAAACAGGCAAGTGCATTTCCCTTTGCTCTGTGCATGCATGCTGCTCTGTCAACAAGCCAAACAATCTTTACATTCAGCATGAGGCCTGGGTCAGTTGAAAGGTCAAAGTTCATCCCATGCTTAGGCTTCATGTCTGCATATTCTGGCATTCCATTATAATCTATTGATACAAGTGGTGCAAAGTATCCATGTAAAGCAAGGAATATAATACACAGACATTCATGGCATTAATATAATTTATCATTCATTGTGTGTTGTATTTATCACATTTTATATTTTTTAAAACATATTTAGTTAAATACACACACACACACACACACACACACACACACACACACACACACACACACACACACACACACACACACACACACACACACACACACACACACACACACACACAAAGGTTTGGGGTCAGTCAGATTTTTACTTCTTTTAAAAAAAAATAGAAGTCCCTTGAGCTCATCAAGGCTGCATTTATTTGATGAAAAATGGACTAAAAATAGTAACATTGTGAAATCTCCAGTCTTCAGTATCACATGATTTTTTGGAAATAATTTTAACATGCTGATTTGGTGCTCAAGAAAAATTTCTTATTATCATCAATGTTAAAAACTATTTTGCTGCTTAATAATTTATATACGTGATACATTTTTTCCAGGATTCTTTGACGAATTTAAACGTCAAAATAACAACATTTATTTGAAATATGTATTTGTTTTTGTAACAATGTAAAAGTCTTTACTGTCACTTTAGATCAATTGAATGCATCCTTGCTGAATAAAAGTATAAACTTCCAAAAAAAATGAACAGTAGTGTATTTATATAAATTGTACATAATTATATAAAAACCACATTAAATAAAACAAGGACTATATCCTATATAGTTAATTGTGATTAAGTTGGATTGGCAAGAATGGGATTGCTAAAAAATGTGTGTAAATTTACACTGAATGTGACAATAATTCTGTGAGCTACTGCCCACATAAATAACACTGAATTTCTTAAGTTTTTATCTTTATTTATATAATTTTAGAAGGACTCACATGCAGTGAGAATCCAGTGTCTCTTAAATGTGTATAGAGTCAAATGATTCCTCATTTCATGATTTCTTTATGAAGTCATATCAAAATCCTTTCTGCATCACTGCAATTCATATGTGGCCTGCAGGCATTTCAGCAGATATTCTTAAGACCACCTCCAGTGAGGCAGCCCACCTTAGCTGTAGATTCAGCTTCCCATCACCTGTCTCTCACCTGTCAGCTGGTGGTCCTAACTGTTGGGAGGCCATATTGAGACAATTTGCTGCCCTGTTTGAAGAATAATTTAGTCAGCTTAAGAAAAACACATTTTTTTTTCTTTCCAAAATAAAAAGACCTCTGGGGTTCACACCCGTGGCTCCCTTAAATTCAGAGGATGAACATTATTTCTCAACCATATTTTGCTGGTACATTCTGAATGTGAAGAACACCAAAGGACATTTATTTTTTCAATACTCATGCTAGAAAGAATTAAATATTTCTGTGTATGTATGATCATGTTCGGACATACTTTCTTTTGCATTCTCTGCGCTTATTTTAAAGGCGCAGTAAGTGATTTCTGAGAAATGCTTTTGAAAGTGGATCGGACCGAGCACCAAAACACCCTTAGCCAATCAGCAGTCCTCATCAGGGGGGAGGGGCCTGTGCTACACAGCGTGTTTAAGAATTAGGGGTGGGGCTATCAAGAAAGGGGTGTGATCAGAATGCGTTTCTCAGAAATAGCTAGACGTTTAAGGGAAAATCTGGGGAATTAGGTGGAATGAATTTAAAAGTGTTTGACTTTTATTGCTAGCTGAAATCATAATAGAAATAGCTATACATTATTTTATACAATTACGTTTGTATCAATAAATGCAAGGGCTGAGGGAAAGATTTTTGTAAACATTAAGAGTGCTAAAAAAAATCTCATTTTTCAAATTCAACTTTCTGTGGCAAAGATTGTGTACATACCTGATCATGCTCAATGGTTGAAACTAAGAATTACATCAGATGTATTGATTTTCTAAAACATTGTGTAACCTTTATTTTTTTTTTCTGATGCATAGATCACGAATCTATTATCTTCAGATGCCGAGAATTTAGTTTAGTTTAGTTTAGTTTATTCGTTTATAATGACGTGGACAGTCCCTTTTGATAAAAAAAGAGCAGCTTTAGCCTCTACGGCTAATTTCCAGCTGTAGTCCCCGGCCAGTTGTCAGTAGGCATACATCAAATAAAATACATTACAATTATATTTACAGCAGGACTAAGCAAGAACGAGTAGACATACTTAACGTGTGGCACACAATTGAGACAAGCACGAACAAACAAACGCATATTGTAAGGGCATAAAAACAGTTCATGTAGTTAAACAGTACAAATCGACAAACAATAATCACACACAGGCCACATTGAAACACATACAGGACATAACATTGAGGCAGACAGCAGAGATCAAGTGGCAGCAGCATGACCGTGTCACATCAAATACATCTTTCAAACTAATGTGTGCAATCGTAATTGTCGGACAGCCAGTTTTTAAGGTGTATAGTAAAGGTGGAATACGTATGTATATCTTTGATTGTAATGGGCAGTGAGTTCCAATTTTGTATTGCTGCAACAAAAAATGATAATTGACCAAATGTGCTTTTCCTAAATGGGATTAGAAGGTCACCTCGTGTGGTGCTTCTAGTAATCTGACTGCTATTTTTATGTTGGATTAAAAATGTATTAAAAGGAGCGGGAGCGGTATTATGCAAAATTTTGTAAAGCAAACAGATGTTTTTATATTTGATTACATCTTCCCAGCTTAGCAGTTTATGATTATTAAGGATGATACAGTGATGTGAACTGTTAGGCTTCTGGTCAAGAACTTTGAGTGTTTTTTTATAAAGAGTTGCTAGTGGCTTTAGCGATGAGCTGTTAGTTTGACCCCAGCTTGTCAGACAATATGTTAGATGTGACACAATCATGGTATCCATAAATAATTTGGCAGCATTAAAAGTCAGTGCATTTCTAATATATCTAAAATTAGCTAAGCTAAACTTAACCCTATTGCACACTTTCGTAATATGTATTTTAAAAGAAAGATTAGAGTCAATAATGACGCCCAGGT
The DNA here is from genome assembly GCA_036326025.1 of Chrosomus eos. NCBI lineage: Eukaryota > Metazoa > Chordata > Actinopteri > Cypriniformes > Leuciscidae > Chrosomus > Chrosomus eos. Next base: position 29,904,360 of record CM070830.1, on the reverse strand, counting down.
ACTTAAATTGTGGCACAATACTAATGTTTTGACCTGAAATCGTTATATTTGGCACGATGTTACATTGTCTCTTTGTAAAAAACATTCCCACAGTTTTATCAACATTTAGTTGAAGGCATGAACGATTTAACCAATTGGTAATCTGATCCATAGCTGTGGTCAGTTTGGCAGCAGCCAGATGTTTTGTCTTGGCATGCACATAAATGACAGTATCGTCCGCATACATTAATGTATTGATATCAGGGCAGACTGATGGCAGATCATTGATATATAAACTAAACAAAAGCGGGCCAAGTATCGATCCCTGTGGTACCCCTGTGCGTAAATTAAGAACTAATGAACGATGGTTGTTCACAGAAACATATTGAGTTCTACCAGTTAAATATGATTCAATCCATTTGATTGCAGAAGAGGAGAAATTAAAAGTAGAGAGTTTGGCAATAAGGACCTGATGGTTGACTGTGTCAAAAGCTTTACGAAGGTCTAAAAATACAGCGCCAACAACACCTCCCTTATCAACCATTGCTCTAACAGTCTCTACAAAGAGACAGTTAGCTGTTTCTGCAGAGTGATGGGCCCTGAAGCCAAACTGCATCGGATGAAGAGTGAATGGACTATTATTAAAAAAAGAAACAAGCTGCTCTGATACACATTTTTCAGCAACCTTGGATACCACTGGTAGAATACTGATTGGGCGGTAGTTAACTATGTTCAGAGGGTCATTTGACTTAAATATTGGAGTTACAATTGCAGTCTTCCAACTAGTTGGAAATATCCCCTCTAATAATGACTGGTTAACAATTTGTGTGATAGGGTAGGCTAGGTGTTCTTTCAGGGATTTAAGCATTTTAGAATCCATTCCATAAATATCTTTTGCTGTTGAAATTTTAAAAGAACTAATAATTGCCTGGGTTTTAATTTCAGAGATAGGTTGAATGCTAAAAGAAGGCTTACTTTCATCTATTTTGACAAAATCTCCAGTTATTAGCGGAAAATTCTGTGTGATTTCATCCACAGAATTAATAAAATATTCATTAAAAGCTACAGCTATTTGTGCTGGATCTTGTATTAATTGACCACTCAGGTTCAACTCTAACCGGTTTCTAAGCCTGTGGCTAATTCCCATTACATTCTTAATCTGTTCCCAGATCAACTTTGTATTACCCTTTCCCTCATTAATAATTGTTATAAAAAAATTGGCTTTGGCCTTTCTGATCACTTTGATTACTTGATTACGTAATGAAGTGAACCTATGCCTATCACTATTTAACTTGGTTTTTAATGATCTTTTTAAAGCAGAGTCTCTTTCCTTCATCAGATTAAATATTTCAGTATTAAGCCAAGGGAGTGCATTTGTTTTTTTCTTTCCTTTTACCTTTCTAGAGAACTCCTTAACTAGACTTTGTAGCTTGGTGGCAAACATCTTACTATCTTCTTCTATGTTAATCCCTGTAAGTATATTTGTCCATTTAGTCTGCTGTACTGCCCTTTGAAAATTATCCATTTCATTCTTAGGAATCCTGAGTTGCTCCACAGGTTTACTAGAATGAAAAAAACGCTTTTTTGTAAGTTTTCTTGACAGTAATGTCAGATTATGGTCAGACAGTCCCGTAATAAAATTAAATGTTTTTACAATTCGTTCAGGCCTATTACTGAATATTAAATCTATCTGTGTCTGAGATGATGTAGTTATTCTAGTAGGACCTTCCAACAACTGAGTAAAATCCAGACTGTCTGTGATCTGCTTAAGGGATTTCCTATTAGTCTTATTTAACCAATTACAGTTTAGATCACCAAGTAGTATTACCTCCTTTTTAAAATCACATGCTTGAAGTAGCTTTTTAAAAGTGATATAAAAATCATTATTAGAAGAGGGTGGACGATATACAACAATGAGCACAAAAGACATTTCAGATGAGAGCACTATATTCAACCCAATACACTCCAAATCATGGTCAAAAGGCCAACATATCTGATGACAGTTGATGTGATCTTTTATGTAAATCATAACCCCTCCCCCTCTTCCCTCAGATCTGTCTCGTCTAAAGATGTTATATCCTGGTACATGTAATGCAGATGGAGAGTTATTATGTAACCACGATTCTGACAGGCCTAAAAAGTCTAAGTTAGAGTTAGTAAGAAGATGATGTACTTGTTCAGACTTTGGAATGAGGCTACGGATATTCATATGTCCTCCAAAAAGACCCCTAGGTTTGAGTTGTTGATCCCAGATCAGTCGAGAGTGATTGACAGTTTTAAAAAAGTTCAGTTTGCGGTGTTTTTTCAGAGCAGGGTTTATGATGCTTTTGAATGCACTGTGGGTTGTACCGTGCAGATTTTCACGCTTACCTTGAGCGTAATGATCAGTTACCATGTCAACAGGACGATATGATCCAGTAGGGTCAGAAACGTAGGGCAGGGAGATAGATGTTTGATCCATAACGGTGAAAGCCCCGTTGTTATCGGTCCACGCGCTGACAGATGGCCAGCCCAGGCCTTCGGTGCTCACCAAGCCCGGCGTCACAGCCCTCTTTGACTGAGATCTCCGCTCCCCGCCGCCAATAGATCCACCTCCCGGCCGATGTCGAACGAGCCCCAACCCCTGTGAAGCAGGGATAATGCTCCCCGCGTCCCCGCAGCTAACTCCACCGGAAATCGGACCCGGGCACGGGTGTACATCTCCGGACAGCAACAGGTAGAGTATGATAATGATCCCACTGTCACTTTGGCGTTTGCCCCGGACTGCGTTACTTCGCTTGTGTTGATCCCGGCCAGCCGCAGTGTTTACAAACGCTTGCATTAAAATATGCTTTCCATGTCCGAAATGCTTTAGTAACGTTGTTTCTCGGTACACTGTTATATTTTGGGAAACTCGCTTTATATTTACAAACGGTCCCGAGTCTGTCAAGTTTAAAATAACTCCAAAGACTAAGAGGGCAAGGAGAGCCCCTGACACACCTGTCCCGCTGGCTGCCGCCATTTTTGCCGAGAATGCATTAGTGTTTTATCGACACTGAATAATACAGTGCCACCGTACTCCTTTCTCTCTGTTTTATCCACAACAGCTATTTTAGCTCCATTCCTCCCCCTCATCACCCCTTTTCATTCTCCCACCAAATCTTTCTGCACAAAATCATTGATATTCACTAATAAAGACCTCAGAGACAAAATTCAGGAGACATAGCCCCGTTACAGAAATAGATTTATTGCTAATCCATTATGCATAGGGGGTAATGTAACATATCCAATGCACAGGCGCACAGTGGGAGGAAAAAGAGGTTTTAAGTGCATTGAACATTAGACTGGAAAACTGGAGAGAAGAGAAACCCACAGGCATCACAACATGCCACCCTGCAAGTAGATGGGCAGTCCTGGCCTCCAACCACACTTCCATTGCTGCCACTTCATTTCTTCTTCTTTCCCTCTCGATGAAAAGGAAAGTTCGCTCAAGGCAAAGAGATACCCTGAGGTGACTCTCAACCCCACATGTAGCCACTAAATGCTAATAGGCACGGAATGATGCCAGACAGTATGGAAATCGGCGTACTGGTGTGAGGCTGTGGGGTTGATGCGATTCAGTTCAAAAAATGGTCACATCATTTCACATCTGTGTCTTTCTTTTTTCTTAATTTAAAAAAACCCAATGTACATTAATCAAAATTCAAATACATGTAAATGAACTCGAGTTAGCTGAAAGGCTAATTTTCATCAACAGTCCCTTTGCAAAATGAAAGGAACCAGCCCTTAAATGAATACAATAGAGATATACGGCTCAGTATACAAATAAGTGGCACACATAATGTACATTATGCTTAAGATAATAAAATCATATTATGATTTTGAGCACAATTTAAGCTTTACATGGATATAAAAGCCTGATATATAAATAAATCCTGTTAGGGTTTATTTTGCGATAGTCACTGGCTAAAGGCCCATTTACACCAAGAACTAACTATAAAGATATCTAGAATGATATTAGTGTCCACACCAACATACGATAATGTTCTTTTAATGTAAGAGCACTGCAGTTTTGTATTCTGCGACTTTAAATGCTCAAGCTCTACAAAGCATGATGGATACTTATTGGCTGTCAATGTTTTTATCATCCACCAGATGGGAAAAAAACATTTGGAAAGTGATTCCAACAATATCGTGCCTCTGTGCTGTTATTGTTATAGTTGTGGTGTGGCTATTCATCTACATTTAGAATGATTTTTAAAACTATATAGTTATCGTTCTCATTTATTATGGTTATCACCCTTGATGTGAACGGCCCTTAATTATATTTTAAATTTTTCCAGTTCTTTAAACAAACCCATATGTGCACTTTATTCTCAGTTTTATCAGGCACAACGTTTTTTTCTGTTTAGGGTTTAGTCAGTATGAAGGGAAATGGTAAACATATGAAAATGCCATTTGGATGCTTTTAGGCAAACTGAATCTCAATGACTCATTCACATTGACTTTAGTGGTTCATTTATAATGAACTTTACAAGAGGGGACATCCACTAAAGTGTTGCCAGCATCATAACAATTACGGTTGATTTATGGGCAACAGAGGGAGATCAATATGTTCAAGTTGACACCTTGGGCACTGGGCCGGTTGAGTGCTATAGATAGGTCTTTGTAAAGCCCTTCACATCACCACCTTACCTCCGCTGCATGTCGCACATGCCCCAAGGTCCTGGTGCCCTTGTCACAAATCCAAATGAGAGACAGATGGGTATTAATCGGGGGGGGCCTGGGAGGGTGTGACAGCCATTGCTGACCAAGATGTGTGTCAGAGACAGGCATGATTACAGAAATATATGCTTGTTTTTTCCACTGGTTGATCCAAGCAGATATAACACTGATTCAGGGAGAGATAGAGTCTTGGGACAGAAAGAGTCCAGAGAGCACGTCTGTGGTATCAAGATAATCTCTCTGTCTTTCACATTGATGACAGATACTTTAAGGATCACCTGGTTCACACGTCCACTTCATGATCAATGGATGTGATTAGATAGATATCTGTTCCTCAGTTTGATTTTGATCCAAAATGCCAATCAGTGAGGGTTTGAAAGGATCGAAAGGCTGTGGTCTGTTGTTTTTAGAAAAGAGAAGTGACTTCATTAATTGAGCTAGCAGTCTAAGCGATGACATCACCACAGCTGCCTACGGATTGATCTGTCGTTTCCAATTACCCAACAGACTATATACCAGATGAGCAACATCTGAAAATCATATGACTGCCTCAGAAACTCCTTAAATGAATAGCTCAACCAAAAATGAAAAGAAAATATTATACTCACCCTCATGTTTTTCCAAACCTGTATCTATCCGAAGAACATGATTTGACCAAGTACATGTTCCTGGAACAACATTCCAATCAACCATCAGATATGAAGTTTACAGTTTATGTCAAGTTATGTACAACCAGGTTTGGTGCTTCTATATCAGTGTTATTCACCTATCATTTCCCTCTGATTTTAGGGATAACTTGGGGTTAAGTTGGATATGGTTATGATTCCAACCTCTGTGATTTGATAAAATATATAGCTTACTTGTTGGAGTTGTCGTTGAGGCGGATTAATTAAATATATAAAACCAAAAAAAGACTAATATGGTGTCAAAAGTTTAGCAAAATCCTGAGCTGAAATTCTGTAACAGTAGATGTGCTAAAAGAGAAGCACATGTTATTTGGTTGTGTGTACATTTGTCTTTTAAGCTCAAAGGGCCTTTGAGGGACAAGTGGGCTAGAGCATGAAGCAACTGACTCTCAAGAGTCATATAAACAGACTTGGAGGGTATGAAACGGATCCAACGACCTACATTAAAAGCAAACATATCGAGAAAATAAAAGCCACATTTTATAGCTTTATTTTAAACTGTTGTCATCTCTGTTAGCCTGCACATTAAGTTCAAAACCAGATTTACCACAAAAATTAACTGGTTTGTTTTGCCACAACACATTGGGGAATCATATGGGACATAATCATACATTAAAAACAACAAATCCAGCTTCTTCGAGATCATAATTTTGTTGTATCGTTTCAGCAATTACAGAACTCATACTCTCTAAGTCAGTATTAGTACAGTGAGTAGTGAAATGTATATTCTCTATAGCCTAAAAAAAGCAAATGTGTCATAAGGATCACATTGCTTTCACTCTACGGAAATGTGCTCTGTTTATCTTACACACCTGGAATTGTCTTCAAAGTTGTCCAAAACAAGTTGTAGGAACAAAAGAAACTGGATCAAGAGCCTGTGCTCAAAGTATTCTTGGCAAATGATCTATTCTCTTTCTCAGGAATGGGGTGTTGCACATTACACACACATGTTGAAGGAAATATCTCTAGGTTCCACTACGTCATGGCCATCTGCCGAAATCAGATTCTCTACTCTCTGATCTCACTCAGTTTACATTTAATGTCAGCGCACACAACAACAGAGTAAAGACTGCGGAACAGCCAAGGCATCAGTCTCCCCACATCATAAAATCCTGGGTGTGGAAGTACTATATGTTTATGATTGATTCAACCATACTTTGTAATGAAAAACACATGTTACTACTATACTATGTCAGAGCAAAATCAAAAGAAACAAGAGTAGACAGACAGTAAAAAGAAGTACAGCAATCAAATCAATCATAAATAGTAAATTATAAATAGCGAAACATAAATAGTGACTCGTAAATAGTGTCTCGAGATATTTAAGCGCAGACATCTGATCTACTGATATTACATTTGGACCAGACACTAGAAGAGGAAGTGCTCACAGAAGTGGGAGGAAATGGAAGGACTGGGAACTGTGTGTAGATAATGAATAAGACATGACGGAACTCATGGGATTTGAAAAGCTGGTAGTCCATCTGAATTTGCTTTACTTCTGAGAGCAAGTTTTATTGAAAGATTTAAGACTGCTCTCCGCCTCTGTGACATTCATCTCTGAGGTCATTAATGTCTGATTTGCTGTGACTAAAAGAGTTATTGAAGAGCCACATGTGTTTTTAATAGGAATTATTATTATTAATGAGCATTTTGCTGGCATTTGTTTTGAAGATACGCTGGTCTGCAGTCCATGATGTGCACAACTAATGGAAATGCAACGAATAAACAAAAGGACAATATAAAAAATATATAAAAAACTGAGGTTTTAAGACAGGTTTACGGTTATTATTAACCTTTGATTGCTATACATTTGCTATACAGCAAGGATGCATTAAAGGTGCCGTGTGTGACTTTTAGCGACATCTAGCGGTTTGGTTGCGATTTTGCACTAAGGGCTCAGCCCACTGCTCACCCCTCCCTTTCGAAGAAGCTACGGTGGCTAAAACGGGACAAACATCGTCGTCTGAGACAGCAGAGAATAAGCCAAGTTTCTGGTCCACAGTCCATTATAAACCACATCATGGATAAAGTTTACAAAGCCATAGTCAGGTGAGGATCAAAGGTCTTAATATATAATATATAATAATAGTAATCAGCTGATTGTCTCACGAACGTAACCAGCACATTTCGACGCGCCTCCGCATCCCCTAGACACCATTTACTACACACAATAGGCTTTTTTTCTCTGATTTTGAAAACTCTTCGCGATCGACTTAAAATGCTTCCAAAATCGACTTGTTGACCGCGATCGACGGGTTGGTGATTCCTGTAAAGTTACTGTTTTACGGTCAATGACAAGAGTACCAATCAGCTGTCTCACGAACATAACCAGCACATTTATCCCCACATGGCAAAGCCATAACACAGCGAGGGAGAAGAATGAAGTTACATGAAACAATCCACCTACATATTACACCACTGACAAGGGAAAAGTTTATGTTTATGGCTAGCTTCTAGCTTTCTGCGGCTTCTCTTTCAAGATAGTGACGAAACGCGCTCTGTAGCGCTGTGTGTTCGCTGTCGGCTACGGTAGAAACATGACGTCACAATATGTCAACCTTCATAGAAGGGGATGCCCGCGGTTATGTAGATATAAATGTCTCATTCTAAGGTAATAAAAACATTATGGTTTATTAAGTTTTTATACACCATTGAAAACATGGATGTCATATTGCATTTCTGTTAATAGATACTCAAAATTTTACACATTGCACCTTTAAATTGGTCCAAATTAAATCTCAGTACCTATAAGTTGTTATAAAAATTCCATTCCTAATGAATGCTGTTCTTTTGAACCATCCAAGCATGCTGAAAATATAAAGCAAAACAAACAAATTCAACATTGATAAACAGAAATGCAGCAATCAGCATTAGAATGATTTATGAAGGATCATGTGACTCTGAAGACTGGAGTAACGGTCGCTGAAAATTCAGCTTTGCCACCACAAGAATAAATTATTAAACTTGACTTGACTTTAAATTAAACTTGAGATATTTTAAAATAGAAAACTAATATTTTAAATTATAACAACTTTTCATTTATTATGACTTTACTGTGTTTTTGATCAAATAAATGTCTTGGTTATCACAAGAGACTTCTTTCAAAAACATTAAAAAATCTTTTATATTGTAGGGTAAAAAAAGTTCAAGTAGTCGAAAACAAACCAAACCAAGCAAGGTTAAACAAAGAATTGAATTTTCATTTCATCATGAGTGGTTTGTTGTCAGCGACCCAAATATAACGTCCAACCTTTAGAAAGACATGAGTCATAGAACTCAAAATCTTCCAAAGAGCAAATGTCACAGCCCAATGTAATTCAGACTTCTATCAGTCTGTCATCGAGAGCCTCTCGTTCCAGAGCTTGTTACTGAATACTGCAAATGCTCACACAGGTCACGCAAGCATACTTCCTCATTGTGAAGTTCCTGATTATCAAAAATATTAAAACTGTGACTATTGTGATCTGCCTTGAAAACGAACTGTTACATGCCAACCGCTGTTGCATGATGAGTATTTTTGTAATTTTCAAAGAGATTCCTTTCAAGCACACTGTGTTCAGCTGAAATGTGCCAAATTTTGTAAGCAACCTCTGTGCTAGAACATTAAAAGACACTGGAAAAAGGTTAAATGGGGCATGATTTAATAAGCCGGTTCATTTTTAATTCCAGCTTTCTTTTTATGGTAATCCAATGCATTTCGAAGCAGTTTAGGATTCTTCAGTATTGACATGCTAATGTTGCGCAAACATATATTTGCCCATGTTTTTACATGTTTGTGAACTGCCCTGCCTTTGTCCAGTCTAACTCAATGTGTCTCATTGAGTCCAAATGTGTACTTCTATTGTGGACTCTACGACAAATATGTAGCATCGTGAATGCTCGTCCAGGCCACCCTCCACCCCCAGTCCAGGCAGACCAACACATAGCACTGGTTCACAAACAATCAAGTGTCCATTGACCAGCCAAGGACAACAGTGGTCTTATGTGCTCGATGGGCATTTGGACGTACAAGGAGGGTTAGTGTGGTGACATGGTTTGTCATCGCCAGCTGGTATGGTGGGCATGCGAGGGCGAAGACGACCCATTGTTCTCGCACAAACAACAATTGCACGTTTCAGAGCGCCACACTGTCTTTGAGGGACAACGCACCCCCCTGATTGCAATGAGGGGCCGATTGCATGTGATAGCAGGAGTACTGACCATAATGCGGTTTGCTTTATTTTTTTGACATTTGTATCTAATTGTATATATTCAGAGTTCATACATATTTCTACCAATAAATTTCCATGACTTTTCCATGACTTTTGAGGCAAATATTCATGAGATCCATGAAACATCTATACATGTAAAATAATTCTTATTGTTTTTAGGGTTCTAATATCAAAACACAGCATATCTTAACTAATTATGATAAACTTTGTGTCTGACACTTAGAACTCCACTTTCTAATGTATGTTGGTGCAAGATGATGTTTGATCTTTTCATCAGTTTTTTTAGTTTATGTGGCTGTTTAAGATCATGTTTGACTGTAGGTGCATCATTCAAGCCATGTCGTTATTACCGCAATTACATCATTAATAAAAAACTTTAACGCGTTAAAAACGTTAATCGTAGAGCTTGTAACCCAGCTAACAAATTTTGGTTCCCATAATGTTCTTTTTTACAGGTTTGCTTTTGGTTAGCTAAGTTCCTAATGAAAACAAAAGGTTTGTAGAACGTTATTGTAATGTTCCCCTTAAGTTATAATCTTACGTTCCTCTGGCGTTATATTCTGTTTCCCTAACATTATAATCTAATGTTCCCCTAACTTTGTATTCTAACGTTCCCCTAACGTTACTACTAACGTTCTTCTAAAGTTAGATTATAACGTTGTGACGGTATTAGGCCTTACAAGATTAAGTTCGGGCGCCAGGGGTAAAAACCACCACAATTATTTAATGAATCACTCATAAACACTATACATAGAGATGATACTATCGATTAAGAAACAACAGAACAAGGGATCCGAAGTCAAGTCAATTTAATATTTACTAGTTAAGTTCAATTCCAATCATATTGTATTTTCTTTCAGCACATCAATACATTCCATTTCAAAAGTAATAACTAGAATGGAAGACAGATTTAATGAACTTGTTCTTTTAATTTCAGTCCCAGGAACATTTACCTTTTAATTACCTTACAGTAACAAAATGAATGACAGATAAATCAAAATAAATAATTCAGCTAATTAAATGCAATGCAATAAATCTTATGCAAAACGAATCAAAATACAATAAAGCAACCACATAAGTGGAAAACAAACAAAAACAAAAAAAAGTGTTTCTTACCATGTCACTCATTGACTACTGGGACTGAAATACAATTCATTACATCACACACAATATTTACAAAGTAATTCGGCAACTCGAGCGCAAAAAAAACCCCCAAAAGAAAACCCTTCCTACCACAAAACCTCCTCAAAACATCCTACCTATAATGCCCTGAATCCACATCTAAAGCACAACATAACCGGATTGGAAACAGCTCTCTCTCAAACGCTCCAATCACACGCAAATCACACGCTCCATTTACACGCAAAACTCGCTCTCGAACCAACTTTCCAATGCTTTACGAGATTCAATGAGGGAAACATATTCCTCAAAATATGAATCGCAAAACAGAACAGGTCCGCAGCATTAACACATCAATGTAGCACGGCCTACAACAACCATACTCACAAGCCGTCCACTAACGTGACCATGACCGCGAATAACCCACGCCTGACAACAAAGGCGGAAGAGCGAGAGAGAGAGAGAGAGAGAGAAGCGCAATCACACTTCCTTAAAATAACTTCCGTCTGGCTTCCCGGATATACGCTCAACAGCGCCATCTCCAGTACATAATAGGAAAACAACATTGACGACTGTCACATTCTTCCCCCCATGGAAAAGATTCCCTAATATTCTGGAACATACCATATGCTCATCAACAGGGAAATGTCAATACATGAAACCCTATAACAACGTCAGCATAAAGCATTAGTTCCTGCATTCAACATTTAGATTTCCGTCATTTATAAAATCATTGCAAAATGGAGTGCTAATAAATCTAGGACATCATTATATCCATGTTAGAACCCTAGAAAATCCTCTTCATCTGACTCTTCAGTAAAAATTTTCAAGGCTTCCTCCCTTTCCTTAAGATCAAACTCGTCAGCGGCAGGAAAGGCAGGCTTCAAATTACACACATGGACAGTACGCAAGTCCTCTCCATTGTCCTCACGCACTACCCGAAAATTTACTGGACCTAACTTTTCTATAATTCGATAAGGCCCAATCCATTTGGCTGCTAACTTGGCTGCAAAATGGTTAGAAGCCTTGGAGAGGGGATGGGCCTTCATCCAAACCCTATCTCTCCTGGAGTAAGTCACATTCCTACGACCAGCATCATAAAAACGTTTCTGCTTCTCTTTCGCTCGAGACAAGTTCTTCTCTACAATCTCCTGCAAATCTTTAAGAACCCTGAGACTAGTCTGGTGTGGTTCTAGAACACGTTCAAAAGGTCCTTTCAACCTTCTTTGCAAGAGTAATTCTGCTGGGGAGTATCCCGTACTCTCCTGAACAGCAGAATTGATGGCATACCTCAGCTCTGGCAAATAATGATCCCAGTGATTATGCTCTCCAAACACATAAGACGATATCATCCCCTTAACAGTCCGATTCACGCGTTCCGTGAAGTTGGTTTGGGGATGGTATGCGGTTGTCAGTTTTTGCACCACTCCCCACCTACTACACAGCTCTCGCAAAATTTCAGAGGTAAATTGCGGACCTCTGTCCGATAACAAGAAATTTGGAACACCCCACCGTGTCAATATCTCCTTCCTTAGCGTCTGCGCGATTACCACAGCAGTAGCTTTCCGAAGTGGAAACAACTCCACCCAATGGCTATAATAATCTACTACCACCATTAGCTGGGTGTTACCTTGCGTACTACGAGGCAATGGTCCCATAAGATCCACGCCGAGCAATTCCCATGGTTCATGTGCTTCAGTTTGTTGTAACAGGCCCGCTGGTTTACGACACTCAGGCTTACACTGCTGACAATTGACACAATTCTTAACAAACTTTGAAACATCCCCCCACATATTTGGCCAAAAAGCAACTTCTGTTAACCTTTTTTGTGTCTTATAACGGCCAAAGTGTCCACTTAATGGGTTGGAATGATATGCTTCCAACATAGTCTGGCGAAGGATCTGTGGGACATACACTTGAAAATAGGTTCCTTTGGAAGGATGAATCACCTTCCGGTAAACCTTATCCTCTAAGATAACAAATCCAGAACCAGACTCCTCAGAACTCTGCATATTACCAACTATATTCTGATATACCTTTTGGACCTCCATATCTTGCTGTTGTGCTGTCCAGATATCCTCGTCAGAAAGAGGAAACTGCAAAATTAAACTCTCTGGGGTTTGTTTAGCATAAGCAGCAACTATTGGAGTAGCGTCATGGTTACTGATACGGGACAAAGCATCAGGAGCACTGTTAAGCTTTCCCTTGCGATATTCAAGTGTGAATTCAAACTCTTGCAATTTCAAAGCCCACCGAATCAGGCGAGAGTTTGCTTTGGTGGTGTTAAACACCCAAAGGAGAGATGCATGATCAGTCACAACAATAAAAGATTTGCCCTCCAAATAATGCCGCCACCTTTCGACCGCCCAAACAACAGCCAAAACACTCCCTCTCTGTGGTGGAATAATTCCTTTCAGCACCAGTAAGTGTACGACTTGCATATGCCAGTACTTCTTCAGACACACCACACATAGATGGACGTTGACCAAGAATAGCACCCAAACCTGTTGAACTAGCATCTGTATAAACTATGAATGTGCAAGAATGGTTAGGATGTCCCAATATTGGTGAGGACGACAGATGCATTTTCAAGTTCTCAAAAGCAGCTTGACAGTCAGCTGACCAATGGAAACGAGCTCCTTTTCGTTTCAAGGCGTTTAAAGGTTCGGCAATAGCTGAAAAATTTGGCACATAACGATGATACCATCCGCTCATCCCCAAGAACCGCTGAAGTTCTTTTAGATTTTTTGGTACTGGAAAATTCTGGATTGCCTCTGTTTTAGCAGGGTCTGCTTTCACCCCTTCAGTGGTCACCACGTGGCCAAGGAACGTAACCTCTGTTAAACAGAAATGACATTTCTGAAGTTTCAGAGTTAATCCTGCCTTTTGTAAACACCTGAAAACCCTTTGGAGATCTTGTATATGCTGACTGAAATCGGATGAATAAATGACTATGTCATCTAGATAAACCAAACAACACTGTCCTAAACACTCAGCTAACACCCTATTCATGAGCCGCTGAAATGTAGCTGGGGCATTTTTCAAACCAAAAGGTAAAACCTTAAATTCATACAGCCCAAAAGGGGACACAAAGGCAGTTTTAGCCATACTGTCTGGGTCCATTGCCACTTGCCAGTACCCGCTGTTAAGATCCAGAGTACTGAACACACTGGCTCCAGCAAGTGACTCCAGGATTTCACCCACCGTAGGGAGAGGGAATGCATCACTTTCACTCACAGCATTTAAACGTCGATAATCAACCCAAAAGCGCTGGCCTCCATCTTTCTTAGGAACGAGTACAATAGGAAATGCCCAAGGAGAATGAGACGGCTGAATAATGTCTCGTGAAAGCATATCATCAATCTGATCCTTTACTATTTCCTTCTTATGTACTGGTAACCTATAGGGCTTTTGTGCTACAACCACATCTGTACGGACAGCGATCTTATGCTGGACCAGATGAGTTCTGCCAAGAGAAGGAGTACACACTTCAGGATGATCATACAAAAGTGTAAAAAGAACATGAGACTCTATGTCTGGTAATTTACTCTCATTGACCTTGCTTTGTACTAGCGCAACAAGTTCTGTAACAGGTTTTCCCTGCACACAGTTCTCCATACACTCACTCACTGACCATTCCAGTTGGACAGGAGGAACAGAGGAATAAAGAGATGCAGTAGGCTTACCATACCCAGGTGGTTTACAAGACTTCCAAGCATCCCCCGAGGTAATTGGTGGTTGAAAAGGGAAAACACGATTTTCCAGGTCTCCCGAAAAACTGTACAACTGATCTTTAATATTAAGCTGCAACCCCGCCAACGCTATAAAGTCTAACCCCAGCACCATTGAGTACACAAGTTTCTGAGCTGGAAGGACTACTGTAGGAACCTGAAAATGCCAATCATGCAAACGGAAACCAAGCATTTTCTGTCCAAGAGGAACAGTAGCATCCCCATTAGCCAAATAAAGTGGTCCTTCACGCCATGCATCAAGTTGCTCTTTAGGTCCCTTCATCCTATTCCATAAATCAAAATGCAATAATGTATATGTGGCCCCTGTATCTACAAGTGCTTTCCCAGTACAGTCCCTCACAGTTAAGGGAACCACTAACTGTTTAAGAGCTACAGAGCCAACTCTCTTGTCCTGTTTGCTACCAATTGGATCTTTCTTTTCCAGTCGTTGCACATCATAAGCAGAGACTACACCTCGTTGATGACTACGCCCCTGAGGTTCTTTACCACCCTGCACATGCCCACCAAAGTGTTTTCCACTCAAAGAACCCTTGAAATTAGGACAAGAACCTGGAGAATGATTTTCATGACACCTCCAGCACAACAAGCTTGGATTTCGTTGCTCTGAAGGCAAGACAGCTTTTAAATCTACCTCTTTTATTTTTCTAGCCTGTGAATTCTGATCAAATGTAGTGCTCTTGGACAACTGAAGCTGATTATACCTTCTCTGATGATCATGATCCCTTTCTATTTGAGTTCCGAGCCTCACTAGTTCCTCAACAGTCTGTGCACGACCTCGAAGTTGACTAGCAAAACAAGGGTTCATAGCTTTAAAAAGAGCTTTCAAAACCTCATCCTCAGTGGCTTCCTTTTTCCAACGCTTAAACAAGGCTTGAAATGAGAAAGTAAAATCACGAACACTTTCATTTGCTCCTTGTAACCGATTTCGTACTTGTTCCTCCAATACATCTTGATAGTCTTCCGGCAAAAAGACTGCTAAAAAAGCTTGCTGAAAACTTTCCCAAGTGTCAACTTTAAATCTCACTGTCTCCCACCAATCACGGGCAGAAGCATGCAAAACACTACGCATCGTTGCAAGAATCTCACCATTTGACATTGGTCTAAGAGCTAAGAAATCTTTACATCTTTCCAAGTAAACTAGTGGATCACTCTCATCATGCACTCCACCAAAGGATGGAAATATCATTTTAATAGGCAGGACACGACCACAGGTTAAATTAGATGGAACAGAAACCTGACTAACCAAATCACCAGTATTACTGGGTACTGTTAAACCTGAACATACCTGAAAAGGAGTAGAGGCAACATCCTTCTGTTCAACTATCTTACTGTCACGTTGTGGACTTTTCTGCAAAAGGGCATCCAGAGAAGTTTGCATAGTAAACACTTGCTGCTGCAGACTGCATACTTCATCTCGTAACTCCTTTCCACTTACACTATGTTCTTTAATAGCTGTTTTAAAAGAAGAAAGTAATGAACTGCTAGTATCATCAACCAATTCCTTAAACTCAGTACATGATTGTCTTGCATTCCACTTAATGGCATCAATTGTTTGACTGGAAAAAACTTTCATACGATCATTAAGCACCTCTAAAAAATCAGTTTGCGCCTTTTCAACCAGTGTCAATGTCTCTCTAGGAATGTCTTTAGCAGCAGATTTAGCATTTTCCTCAAACCATTTTTTCTGCCAGGCCACAGTATCCACAAATACACTCTTAAGTGAATCAATTGCTTGAGAAAATATTGTTAAATCATCTGCCTGGTTTCCTGAACCAATTAAAGGAACACCAAGAAATGGTTGTTCCAAACCGGTGTTATCGTCTAATAAAGACCGTTCTACACTCCGGGGAGTGGAAGGGCTATCATGAAATGGTCCCAGACTGCTATCATCTCCAGGTCCAGTAAAATTTATAAGAGAAAAACAGGATTCCATAGTTACACAGATAATCACAATAGGCCAATAACCACACAACATCTGAATGTCCCTGTTTGGGCGCCACTTCTGTGACGGTATTAGGCCTTACAAGATTAAGTTCGGGCGCCAGGGGTAAAAACCACCACAATTATTTAATGAATCACTCATAAACACTATACATAGAGATGATACTATCGATTAAGAAACAACAGAACAAGGGATCCGAAGTCAAGTCAATTTAATATTTACTAGTTAAGTTCAATTCCAATCATATTGTATTTTCTTTCAGCACATCAATACATTTCATTTCAAAAGTAATAACTAGAATGGAAGACAGATTTAATGAACTTGTTCTTTTAATTTCAGTCCCAGGAACATTTACCTTTTAATTACCTTACAGTAACAAAATGAATGACAGATAAATCAAAATAAATAATTCAGCTAATTAAATGCAATGCAATAAATCTTATGCAAAACGAATCAAAATACAATAAAGCAACCACATAAGTGGAAAACAAACAAAAACAAAAAAAAGTGTTTCTTACCATGTCACTCATTGACTACTGGGACTGAAATACAATTCATTACATCACACACAATATTTACAAAGTAATTGGGCAACTCGAGCGCAAAAAAAAAAACCAAAAGAAAACCCTTCCTACCACAAAACCTCCTCAAAACATCCTACCTATAATGCCCTGAATCCACATCTAAAGCACAACATAACCGGATTGGAAACAGCTCTCTCTCAAACGCTCCAATCACACGCAAATCACACGCTCCATTTACACGCAAAACTCGCTCTCGAACCAACTTTCCAATGCTTTACGAGATTCAATGAGGGAAACATATTCCTCAAAATATGAATCGCAAAACAGAACAGGTCCGCAGCATTAACACATCAATGTAGCACGGCCTACAACAACCATACTCACAAGCCGTCCACTAACGTGACCATGACCGCGAATAACCCGCGCCTGACAACAAAGGCGGAAGAGCGAGAGAGAGAGAGAGAGAGAGAAGCGCAATCACACTTCCTTAAAATAACTTCCGTCTGGCTTCCCGGATATACGCTCAACAGCGCCATCTCCAGTACATAATAGGAAAACAACATTGACGACTGTCACAACGTTATCTTTTAACATTCTCCTAATGTTATATTCTAACGTTGTATATTGTATATATTATAAAAATGTAATATTTATACTTTATGTCTTTAATAAATATTTATTTGTATTTGGTATTACTTGACATAAACCTACCACTTTTTACTTTTATTCAGCAAGGATTAAAGTGATCAAAAGATAATTGATTGGTAAAGACATTTATAATGTTTTGTAATTCAAATAAATTCTGTTCTTTTGAACCTTCTAATCATCAAAGAATCCAGAACAAATGTATCACAGTTTATGTAAATACATTAAGCGGCACTACTGTTTTCAACACTGATAATAATAAATGTTTCTTGAGCACCAAATCAGCATATTAGAATGATTTCTTAAGGATCATGTGACTCTAAAGACTGGAGTAATGATGCTGAAAGTACAGCTTTGCTGTCAATGAATAATCTCATTTTAAAATATTTGAGTATATAAAATTAGAAATCCATATTTTTCACAATATTACTATTTTGGGTAACACTTGGGTGTAGTTACACGTTACTAACTTTTTTTTACAGTCCTGTTCTCCGTTCATACTATGTATTTATAGGTAATAACCCTCAACCTACCCCTAAACCTAGCCTTAACCCATGCAGTTACCTTATATTACCCAGTACTTTCTTAGATAAGTATGAGATAAAGTGCAACCCCAAAACCTGCAACTCTATTGTGAAAGTACTCAGTACTTATTTGAGTAAAAACAATGTACATCACCTTAAAATAAAGTGTAACCCTATTTTGTACAGTAGTTTTGAACACCTAAATAAATATTTAAAATACAAGAAAATATGAAGAGTTTAAAACACTTTATAAAGCATTAGTCCTTCCCCTACATTATGTGTATCATACTGAACAGGCCCATTCGGATCAATATTTCAATATTATATGCTATACTCTCCAGCTCAAGGCCTTCTATTTTTATTGTCTTCAAAATACGCACATTTTTATTCCCCTTCTGCATCAGCTCTCAAATGATCAAAATTGATTTTCAGATAATGTTGTGTTGTTGCTGCTTGAGATTGTCCTTCAGAGACGAGTGCGATGGAGCCTGTCATTGAGCTCTGTACGCAAACACACACACACACACACACACACACACACACACACACACACACACACACACACACACACACACACACACACACACACACACACACACACACACACACACACACACACACACACACACACACACACACACACACACACACACACACACACACACACACACACACACACACACACACACACACACACTCAGTTAAATCAGCCTTTACCAAAAAGATATTTTACAATAATGGAGAATCTGTTCCTCTATATTTTATAGCAGTGGCATTTGCCTCTTATAGAATTTCACATCACTCCACAATGTCTTAAAATGGTTGTATTTTGATATAAAGTTTTCAGATTTCTTTCCTTTTTTTGCTCCTTATTTTGTTCTAATTGGATTTTTTATTGTTATTATTATCTCATGGAATGGTTTGAGCATCTTTATAATGCATTACATTAACACTTGATAAAAATGTCAGAATTGTCCATGCATGTGAATTACATTGGAACAAAATAAATGCTAAAGTTGTGGATCAGACCGAGCCAGTCGCTTTGGTCAGTCAGCACTTAAATCACATTTGAGCTTTTCTATAATAAACCTACATATTTATAATCCTTAATCCATTTAACACAAATTGAAATCGTTTTCTTGGCAATCTAATATGTGATGTGTGTGGACATAGCTCGTCATTGTGAATGATTGATTGATGGTGCTATGAGAATGAGTCAATTGTAGATGTGTGTTTAAGGGTTTAGGTGGAATACAATAAACTCTTCTTTCTATTGTGATGCAGAAACAGTTTACAAACCCCAAACAGAAATGAGTGTATTGTCAAGCTTTCACTCAGGTAATGTGGTTCTGGCACTAACACCAGATTTGGGGTTGAAGGCGAATTCCCCTCTAATGTTTCTTTATATCTTGCTTTATCTGGATAGATTGATGCCAGACTGAACAATATTTGTTTTTCTCTGCATGTCAATTCTTTCTCTCAGACCCTAGTGAAATACAATGACTGGCATGAAAGTTTAAAAAAAGGCTTTTAAACAAATATTCTGAATATATATATATATATATATACACAGAGAGAGAGAGAGAGAGAGAGAGAGAGAGAGAGAGAGAGAGAGAGAGAGAGGAGAAGAGAGAGAGAGAGAGAGAGAGAGAGAGAGAGAATCAATGAAACAGCAGAAGATCTGGGATAAAGAATTTTCACTGTATTTGTAGGTAAAAAAAACAAATACATATATAATGAATTACTGAAAAATGCGTAGGCCTATTGGCGCTTTTCCACTGCATGGTACGGTACGGTTCGGTTCGGTACGGCACGCTTTGGCGCTTTTCCACTGCATGGTACGGTACGGTTCGGTTCGGTACGGCTCACTTGTGGTGCTTTTCCACTGCATGGTACGGTACGGTACGGTGCGCTTCGGCGCGCTTTAAATGGTACCTGATCTGTTGAGGTTCCAAGCGTACCGTACCGGTACTAAAATGTGACGTGAAACACTGCAGATCACTGATTGGTCAGACAGACAGAATCGTCACTACCAGCGTCATTGGATTTGCGACACGAGACCGCTATACAGAGTCATATAACCAGTAGACAACAGCCAACATGGTAGCACCTGTGTTTTAACGTTACTTACTTTTACTTGAAAAAAAAAGAAGAGATCAACACTTTAAAAAGGAAATGGCTGAATCGTGGTCGAGGTGCAGACAATCCTCTCGTTGGTTGCCAAGGAGCGGGTCCAGCGAGAGCTGGATGGGGCAAAACAGAATGAAAAAGTGTTCCAAGAAGTAGCAGCTAGCTCAGCTCTTAGCCGCACACGGCTATCACCTGACCTACAAACAGTGTAACGATCAGTCCCACCCACTTTGAATGGGTACTAACTGCAGTGGAAAAGCAACCGAGCTAGCGAACCGAACCGTGCCGTACCGAGCCGAGTCGTACCACGCAGTGGAAAAGCGAAGCCGAACCGTTCCGCGCCGAATCGAACCGTACCGAACCGAGCGTACCATGCAGTGGAAAAGCGCCATATGTAGCCTAAGTATTCATTTATGTATTTATTCATTCACATACATACATACATTGCCTAGATAAGTAAATGGGTGCATGACACCCTTGTAAGCAGGAATGAGGCAAAAAAAAAATGTCTGTAGTCACAGATGCAACACTTCTTTTGAACCTGAAATATTCTTTAAGGGGAGAACTTTGAATCAGAACCCAGACAGATGTGATTAGATGGGCTTATGGAAGCAAAAGTGAAAGGCTCTGTCAACTTACCATGAATATAGATTACCATTATCAAAACCTAATTATACCTTTAAGCTCTGCTGCCAACTGCCTCTGTAAAGCTGTGCAGAGAGAACAAACAGACCCAACTTCAACTCACAATGAAGCCTTACTTCAGCATAACTTGACACGCTAATGGCTCTAAGGCTGAATAAAGAAAACCATATAAGCCCTTCATCTTCACTGACAGAGACTGGAGCATTTTTGAAGAATAATTTATTTTAAAAAGTTGGTAAAGGTGCCCGTGTTTTAAACGCCATCGTGGCCTCCTAACAGACCCCCAGTCATCAAAGCCTAACCTTGCGGCCATGTTGTAAATCACATAATGAAGTCTTTCCCCGCTGACTTTCACCATCTTTGCTGTTTAATCCTGATCTCAGAGGGGCAACAGCCAGCAGTAGCCTACAAAAAAAAAAGACAAAACACTCTCTCCTTTAGTCGTTGAGTTTAACCTGCCCCGCTACAATGAAACTACACCTACAAAGAACCTCTCATTCTTCACTTCAATGCGTCTATCTATCGCTACCTTTCTCGGTCCCCAGAGTGTTTTTGTCATTCGCAGTCTCCTTGCAGGCATTTATCTCCGGGTCACGTAGAATGAGACCAACCCTGGACTCAGGCCAAGCACACAGCACAGAAGGGTGAGAGAAACATCGAGGTCATGACTGTGTAAGTATTTGATCATCATGACATTATTCCGTTTTTTTCATTGGTGTATGTGATATAAATGTTTGTTGTGAACTTATTGGGGTTTGCAACTTGCATACAAAAAGCATATGGGTGTAACTTGTCTGACTCTGAATGCTGACAGAATAGATTCTGTTAATAAATGTGAGACGCCAGTAAATGCTGCCCCCATGAGGAAGATTATGTTAATGTCTCATGCTTTTCTCATGATTTAAAGGTTCTTTGGAAATCAAGTACACTCACATGAGATTAAGGAGGGGGGGGGGGGGGGGGGGGGGCATTTTACATCAAGCGGGTCACCTTATGGGGACAAACATCTTGAGATCACATGACCAGTCAGAATTCAGTGTATTTGAAAGTAGGAATCATTACTCAGTTTTCTCTTTGGAACAGCTGTTCTCAAATTAATCATAGTTATTAATTCATAATATATATAACATCACATTGGAATTTTAAAGAATATTGTAGGCCTATATTGGGGTCACACTTTTTTACTACAGTAAAATCTTCTGAGGGTAGCTAACTTCTGCATAAGAACATACTTTAAAAGGCCAAAACATATTGTAATTAATTTACAATTACAACATAAAACAAAAATGTGACAACTTCATCCTGACATTTATGAGAAATACCACTTGAGTATTGTTGACTGTTGCCTGATCATATCCATGTGTGATTTTATTGTTTGCTTGATTGCTCAACAGTATAAAATATGACATTGGACCAAATAATTCAAATTTAAGTGTTTGAAACCAACATACAACATCACTGCCAGAGAAAGTACACAGATTGTTTAATTAGACCTCTGAATCAAAACCTTATAATATAACCCTTGTTACAACTTACCTGAGACAACTAGCCCGACTCCCCTATTTGTGAAGGCCAGGTCAAATATTTAGGAGCTTGGTCTAACTATAAAGATGTGTATTTTAAAGCTTGTTTTGTCTAATTTTAAATAGGCTATGTGAATCGAAATTAAGAATGCTTTGTGTCAGTGCCATTATTAACTTATTGACATAAATGCACTCTAAACAATTTAGATATAGGTTAATTTATTATTATATTTCGCTACATAGGAAAAACGGCTTGGAAAATGGATTAGAATCTTTCATGTGCATAAAAAGAACAGTCCTACTCCCAGTCTGAAAAGTTACAAGTAGTAGATGTACGCACACTTACACTCCTCACAGATCAATGCATCATTCAAACAGACAGAGATCACAATCCCATTCTGCTGAATTTGTGGAACGCCATCAGACGTTATTAGACACATTATACTGATGAGGCTGTGGAGGGCTAAAGACACATTCAATGCATTGTTTATAACACATAAAGAAAAAAAAATAGATATAAAAAATAAAATAAAAGACGCTCGGTTTTTCGCCAACTACTGGCGTAATATGTAGGCCTATGTAATGACGAAATGATCACTGAACGAATCTTTTTTTAATGAACTGATTTAAAGCTACACTGTGTGATTTTTACCCCCATCTAGCGGTGAAAAGGTTTATGACCATCCAGTGAATATTAGTTTCTGTTCCTCTCAATTCCGATTCCGATTTTAACTCCTACGGTGGCCAATATAGTCCAAGATTAACATGGCTTCCAGTTCAAATGTTAGGCAGTTCGAGTGCTAACCCACGCGTGTTAAAGCGCGAAAGGCGAAGCTTGAATTTAAGGGTATGTCCCTCTTTGGCTAATGTACTTTCAAGATGGAGGGGCAACATGGCGACCGACATTAGAACCCTTACCCGTATGTATTTTCAATGGCATATTATACACTCACGAGAATACTAAAAAAGTTACACAGTGTTTTAACAACAACAACAA
The DNA here is from genome assembly GCA_036326025.1 of Chrosomus eos. Taxonomy (NCBI): domain Eukaryota; kingdom Metazoa; phylum Chordata; class Actinopteri; order Cypriniformes; family Leuciscidae; genus Chrosomus; species Chrosomus eos. Next base: position 29,880,979 of record CM070830.1, on the reverse strand, counting down.
AAAAAAACTCTCTCTGTAATGTCACCGTAATGGTCAGACATTAAATAACAGTTTCACACAAAAAAAATGTCTTCATTTGTAAATAATGATAGAATTTTCATTTTTAGTTCATTTAGTTGAAGGAGTTGAAGTGGGTGAATAACATAGGCATAATAATGAGTGTGAGAGAGCTGTGTATGATAGTATGTAGGAGGAGCTCAACTTTGCCTGAAGATGCTGGAAAAGATGGATCGAGAGATGAGGCAATTTTCCAGCTGAGAGGAACAGAGAAAGGAGGTAAAAACCTCCTGAGAGAGAGAGAACAGACTATACATCACACAACACAGTGAAGCAGGTTTTGCAGTGTTTGTAGAGACTTAATTCAGTCTGAGAAACTAATGAAACTTAGAGATAAATGCGTCATCATCTTGACAATAATAGTGCTGTTTATTGAAAACCACTGCACAATAAAGCAAACCAACAGATGGCAGTGTTTGAGACTTGAATCGATAGTTTAGGTTTAATGATGTGTTTATGGTTGGCCTAGTTCTGTCACTGACCCCTACTGTTCAAGCCAGAGAAAGAGGATTTAAACACGGGTCAATGCACAAATCCTTTGAGTTTATACTCTTTAAAGGTGAAGTATGAGATTTCTGGGCCACTAGGGTAATTCTATGAAATTGCTTAAATAAACAAACAAATAATGCCAAATTAGGCATTATTGAGTTGTAGATGAATAAATACATGTTTATGTTCTGGCCTTTTTGTGGTTTAAGCTGGTAAAGAAGAAAACATTTTTAATATATAAAAAAATATAGCCAGCATATAATTTAATATAATATAGCAAGAAAATTTTTTATATATTTAAAAAAGCATAGCCAGCAAAAAAAATTGTCAGCAGCCATGTCACCCTGTAGCCCAAGACTGGTTGCCCACTGAAGCTAAGCAGGGCTGAGCCTGGTTAGTACCTGGATGGGAGACCTTCTGAGAAAACCAGGTTGCTGCTGGAAGAGGTGTTAGATAGGCCAGCAGGGGGTGCTATCCCTGTGGTCTGTGTGGGTCCTAACACCCCAGTATAGTGATGGGGACACTATACTGTCAAAATAGCACCGTCCTTCGGATGAGATGTTAAACCGAGGCCCTGACTCTCTGTGGTCACAAAAAATCCCAGGATGTCTTTCGAAAGAGTAGGGGTGTAACCCCGGCATCCTGGCCAAATTTGCCCCTTGGCCTCTGTCCATCATGGCCTCCTAATAATCCCTATATACTGATTGGCTTCATCACTGTCTCCTCTCCACCAGTAAGCTGGTGTGTGGTGAGCGTTCTGGCGCAATATGGCTGCCGTCGCATCATCCAAGTGGATGCTGCACATTGGTGGTGGTTGAGGAGATTCCCCCCCCTTCTATGTAAAGCGCTTTGAGTGTCCAGAAAAGCGCTATATAAAATGTAATGAATTATTATTATTATAAAATTCACTTCACCTTTAAGAATCATCTTTGATTAAATGAGTCAAAGTGTGATTTCCACTAACCTGATAAAGGAACATATATATAGGATGGAATCTATAAGAATTAACACATAATCATTTACAGCATAATTGTTTTCTCTACATAACAATTTAAGGGGAAAATATATTGCTTAAATATTGCTTCTCCCAACTCAACTACTTCAAGTTACTTTGCAATAATGTACTGAAGTTCTGTTATATATTCATCTGATGTACAGATTCACATTGTGTTACCAGTTAATCCACATACAGCTATGTTTTTCTCTCTTTTTTCTGCATATATTGTGCATATGTCTCTCAGTTCCACTGTGTGTGACTGTATACAATGACTCATGTAAACTGTTGAATGTGCTCTGATCTTTCTGTTAAACAGAATCCAAATGTCACCCGAACAAATTTGAAGTTAGATTTAATTCTCAACAAACTTTCAAAATTGTACCCTACCTCACCTGAACTTTGTCGTTTTGAAATTATTTCAAAACTGATCATAATCTCACATGATAATCACTTTTTTCCCCACCACTTTCAAAAATCCTGTGACCAAAAGGGAAAATAAGGGGGGAAAGAGAAGTGCACAGCTTTGTTTGACACATTCTGTACCTGCTCAAAGACATTCTGTATCCATCAATGCTGGATGCTCTCCACCGGATATGCAGCAGAAGTCCAGGTCACCTGCCAAGAAGTTAAGCTGAGCACACTCAAAAGCAGCTTACTGTCTTTATCAGATCATCTGTGTTTATGCGCTTGTCGGCAAACCAAAATACCCAAAGAAAGTCGCCCTCTTTACGGCCTTATCATTTACCGTAGTATTCCATGCTAATATTCCTCTTCTTTCCTAAAAGCATAACATAATTGTTTGTGTTGATGACTTATCTTGATGACTTTTCAAATTAATCTAACAGTTATGTGGTTTTTCTATGTTTTTGTTTACATATAATGTATGAGGTATTTCATGTACAACACTTTTCAAATACAGACCATATGATGAAACTCACCAACTATTCAGATTCACTGCCATGTGCCATGCACAACAAACAGCATGTGAACGCAATAATCGCATAATTCTCTGCTGATCTTATTGGATAAAGCAAACCTCCCACAGAGCTCCCAGGATGCCCTGGACTTTGATCTCAGCAAATGACTGGACAACATAAATCTGCATGTTTTTTTTTTACAATTAAACAAGTTTTATTCACAATAATAATCACTACGCATCAAACACTGTCCTAGAGTACTCAACTTTTTCTTATAATTAAATTGTATTTTTACAAAAGGAAAAATATATATTTGTAATCATTCTACACTATTTACATAGACACATAATTTGAATTAAAATAAAATAATTACAAAAAATTACAGGTTTGAGCATAGAGTTTCAGTCTCTGGCCTGGGACGTTTCGTGGAGTAATTGTGCGGATGTAAAAGCACAGGAGCTCCCAGCAGTGGGAATGCAGAAGTCACAGGTCAGGGTTTAGCTGCCAGTCTTAAGCTGTCTCCTCAACTCCAGGGGACTTCTCAAGCATCCCCTCACCCTGTACCTGGTTATCCCTCTAGCACACATCGGGGTCTCCTAAACCTGCAAAATCAGCCTCTCCTTTCAGTGCTGTTGAAATCAAGTATGTTATCTGATGCTGAACTTGTGCACAAAGCATCATCAATATATTTTGAAACAGATTTTTTATACCCCTTTCTCAAATCACAACCCTGGTACTTTTTTATTTTTTATAAAGCATTACTTTAAAATAAAAGAAAACAACTAACTTCTTGTCTCTCCATCCATCTGTCAAGTATGTGGATTCTCACTTTTCATACACATTTCATACCTAAATCCACAAGGGTGAAAAGACACCTGTCTAAAAATGTGTTTTCTTTGCATTTGCCATTCCTGTCCCATGACAAATTGTGTTGTTTATTCCTAATAATTAAAAGTACTGACTGTACCGAGGCTAGTTTCCATATTTTTACCGTTCACACTATGCCGAATCCGTGACTAGCCATTCTTAGGTTGAATATCAACTCATAAATAAAACAAAATATGACTATAAAAATTACTATAAAAACGTTTAGCTTTTTTGTAGCAAAGTACAAAGTCAAAGGTAAAATTACAATTTGATTATAATATATTATATTTAAAGCCCCTCTTTACAAGCCAATCATTTGTATACTAATAAGTGTTTTCACCATAATTTTGGTTTCTAATATACCAAATAATTTAAAGGAATGTGAATGACTGACAAAGGTTTGTATTTAGATTTTTTTCTTCACCAGTTCTTGGTTCTCAATTGGCTTTGTCTACACTTTGTGTAGTGTGGATGATATAGTTACAGATTTAGGCTGTGTCCCACAGCTCTCTACCTCAGGTAGGTGTGGCCAAAGTTTGGTGGGCGGGGTTAGCTCAGCTCGCAGTGGCAACAGCCTCTTCATTTGCCCCCTCGTCCACTTGATTGCCTTTGCCCATGGCCTTCATCTTAGCCATGATATCAGTGAAGGTCTCTTTGACAGTTTTCTCCAGGATCCAGCCCTCGCTCTCACTCTCAGGGTCTTCTGGGTTGACCAGCGTGGACAGAGAGGTGTTTATGTACTGAAGTCCAATCATTACAGCAGTCTAAAGAAAAGCAGGAAAGATATGAGTTAAGGTGCACAGAGTGATACATTTATTCATATTTAATATATGTCCAGGCTACATTTCACAGATAGATAGATAGATAGATAGATAGATAGATAGATAGATAGATAGATAGATAGATAGATAGATAGATAGATAGATAGATAGATAGATAGATAGATAGATAGATAGATAGATAGATAGATAGATAGATAGATAGATAGATAATGACAGATAGATAGATAGATAGATAGATAGATAGATGGATGGATGGATGGATGGATGGATAGATAGATAGATAGATAGATAGATAGATAGATAGATAGATAGATAGATAGATAGATAGATAGATAGATAGATCTATCACACGTGTGTGTGTGTGTGTGTGTGTGTGTGTGTGTGTGTGTGTGTGTGTGTGTGTTGTGTGTGTGTGTGTGTGTGTGTGTGTGTGTGTGTGTGTGTGTGTGTGTGTGTGTGTGTGTGTGTGTGTAAAATCAATGGAATGTTCTACATCTTTAATTGGTGATTTGAAATCACCTTTTCCAAGAAAGCAAGGTTTAACTCCGCCCTACAGATTAGAACGTTTGATCCCTGCGAATCTTCAGTCACCACCATCTCACACTCCTAATCTCCACCAACCCTAGTTCAAGGTCTTGTTGTTGCTACAGACTGTTGTAAGCTTGGCGGATTTTGTTTAAATCAATGCTTATTTCCAGATTTTTTAAATACAATATGTTTTTTTATTGGGTAAACTAATATTTGCTTTATGTATCATCCAAATGATTTTTTAAAAAATATCTTTTCTTTTTCTTTTTTTCAGGTAAATATTAAGTCAAATAAATGATTATTACTATACCAATCTTTTTTAAAGTTAGATCAGGAAAAAATAGCTCCTTAAGTAATGTATGAGAATTCCTGAGACATGTATTTTAATTTATCCCAGCAGGTAAGTCAATATTTCAGAACTACTACAAGATAATCAGAAGATTTATCACATTTATTAATACCCAAGTCAGTTAGATGTTTTCCCTGATGGTGCCATATTAGATGATTGATTGATGGAATGAGGCTTCTGTCAGTAAACATGGTATGACGTCATAAAGATGAGCAATTACTCCTCTAACTAACCTTTACTTTTGCACCTTTTGGGATTGTCTGATAAGAAGGACAGGGTCCTCAAATCTGTAGCCAAAACAATGTGTAGTTATAATTTGCCTTATTAGGGGGCAGACAACAAAAACACCTTATGATGGTTGTTTACAAGATTAACCATCTAGACTGGACAAAACGTTCCTTAAGTACTGATCAAAGATCAGTCTGACCTTTACAGCACAATCCATTAAGATTAGAGGTACGTAATGTAAGTCATTAAGGTCTGATCCTGGATCAGCACATTAAGATATTCCAAAGCTAAACATCTTACTTGCAAGAGGGTGACCGCCAACACAAGTATCCCAATAGAGTTCATCATTCCACCATAGTATGTTACAAGAGCGTCTCGGCAGCCACGTTTCCAGATGTTTAGTTCTTCGGTGTAGTGGTCATAGCTGTAGTGAGCCGAGTTGTTGGTTACTTGCTGCTGGATGCAGGGTCGTGGCGAGCTAGGGTTGCAGCAGCTGAAGGGAACGCCATCCATTAGGTATTTTCCATCCACATTGCTGCTGATTCGACTAAAGACACACACAAAAAAACTGTTTTTGCAAATATACTGGTTTCATATATTTCAGAATACATAGGACTCAAATGTACAGTAAATTAAAAAATGGCAAAAGCAATATTCCATTGTGAAACTTTCCCTTGTCTTCATTTACAATTTCAACATAAAATTCATTAAACATTCGTGTCTTAATCAGAATAAAAAAATTCTTTTTTCTGATTGAAAGCTGTGAATGCTGACAAAATAAGCAACTTCCACAAAATGATACATTATAACTTTCTTATTATTGTAAAATCTAATGTATTTAAATGAATTTAGAGATAAATAGAATAATTGTAATGACTTTGGAAAACTTCATAGGTTAGGTGTTAAACATAAAAAAACCTCTGTGATGAAAATATCACACACTCTGATATTAAGGCTAGTAATTTCAATGTCTATTCCAAGCTGATCTACCAGGTATTCAACTGATTGAAAGGGACAGTAAGCTCTGAGGACAAGAAAATGTGATCCAAGAAGATTAGTGACTAAATCTAAACTGGTTAACATACCTGATACCACTTACACTGCACATTGACCCCTGCAAATCACCCAATACCTTTAAACTTGCTAAATAACTCCACAAACGGCATAAAAACAGGCATTCTTAAAAACCTTCAAAAGAAACCTGCTGTTTTTGATCCTTTAAAGGTGCCAAGCATCTTAAATGAAACTTCTCAGCTCATTATCTAATCGTCTAAACTATATCTGAACAAAATTAAATGAAAAGAACTGAAAGGAATGGATGTTTACACATCACCCAATCATTAAGCTGCAAAAGGACACTCACTCTTTGACTTCCTTGGAGCTGAAGTCTAGGTAACGGTTGCTCACCCACTGGATCTCGAACCAATCTTTGTAGTTGTTGTTTCCACAGCAGCGGAACTCAATCTGCATGAGATCCAGAGTTCTCTTCATGTAGCAGCGACCGGGTGTATCGGTGTCCTTGTAGAACTTCATTCCATTTTTCAGGCCCTCGGCAAGGGTAAACTCTAGAGGAATGCGCATGGCAAAACACAGAGCTGCCGTGAGGATGAGGAGGAAGTTGAAGAACACACAACAAACGAGAAAGGGCTTCAAAATGGACTTCCATTTCGCAAACTTGGTGGAGTCGAGGGAGTCGTAGCAGATTTTGCCCCCAAAGGCATTGAGAAAACATGCTAAAAGACCCACACCGATTAGAATGTTGGGTACAAAATGACTCTCATTGTTGTCCATAAGTTCACTTCTCTTGCGAAGTTCGATTTTAAAGAAAAGGCCCATGCTGAAGACAAGAACACCGGCCATAACAGAAAACCAGTACATGAGCCATAGCATCTGGGCCAGCTTCACCCGTTTCTTCAGGTCAAACTTTACCTTCATGAGAGCCATGTTGAACAACTAGTTAAAGTCCAAAGAAAGAAAAAACAGAGTTTTATGATCTCCAAAGACAGCTGTGCGATGTACTTTACAGAAGCTGAACGTTGAAAGTACGTTCAAGGCGCAATGTATAATCCATTCCAGTAGAGCGAGAACTTAATAGCTATTTTCATGATGATCTTTGCACCCATAATAGACAAAATCCAACTCAGATTCTTTTACAGGTAAACTCCAGTGTAATACATTATCTTCTTCACAATTTTAAAAATTGATTTTCATTTACAATACTTAAAAACAACAGTGTGCCCTGGTACTGACGCAAATAGTGGTGTCCCTCTATCTGCAAAGGGAGGACAAAAGCCAAGGATCCAAATGATTAAACACAAAGTTACTGTACGTCACCCTAAACCCAGCTAATCACCCTCATCCCACTTACAGAAATCCCTGGCCAGCAGATGAGCCTATCTGTAAGCTGCTGCCGTGCCGTGTGATTGGCTTGATTGGTCACATGGTTTGACTGGCATAACTAAAGAGACACCAAAAACCAGGAGGCAAAGATTTAAGACCATTACACTTCCACTTCAACTGCCTTAAAGGGATAGTTCACCCAAAAATGAAAATTCTGTCAGTAATTACTCACCCTCATGTCGTTCCAACCCCGTAAGACTTTCGTTCATCTTCGGAACACAAATTAAGATATTTTTGATTAAATCTGAGAGCTGGATCACTCCTCCATAGGCTTCTAAGGGATTGAAACTTGACAGCCCCGAAAAGTTATTAAAGAAATCGTTAAAAGAGTCCAACTGACTACAGGGGCTCAATCTTAAGTTTATCGAGCTACGAGAATACTTTTTGAGCGCAAAAAAACAAACTAAAATAGCGACTCTATTAAAGTATTCTCTTTGGGCCTGGAGATTTCACGTAGTGTTATTGCGCAACGCTTCTGGTTGAACGTCACACGCATCACCACATGACCAGCGTCGGTCAATAGTGAGCCTACGTGTGACGTATAACACAGAAGCGCTGCGCTGTTACACTACGTCAACAGCTTAGGAGAATGACATGGAAGAGAAGAGATGGTTGATTAAAGTCGTTATTTTTGTGTTTTTTTGCACGCAAAAAGTATTCTCGTCGTTTTATAAACTTAAGATTGAGCACTGTAGTCACTTGGACTCTTTTAACGATTTCTTTAATAACTTTTCGGGGCTGTCAAGTTTCAATCCTTTAGAAGCCTATGGAGGAGTGATCCAGCTCTCAGATTTAATCAAAAATATCTTAATTTGTGTTCTGAAGATGAACGAAGGTCTTACGGGGTTGGTACAGCATGAGGGTGAGTAATTAATGACTTAATTTTCATTTTTGGGTGAACTATCCCTTTAAGAGTTCATGCCAAACAAGCCACTGTTTGAGAGGATTATTAGTTCAGTTCATAGTGCATAAACTAACGTTAAGATACAACTTTTGATTATAAAAAGTATAGTTCATGTTAACCAATGTAGTTCAGTAATGTTTACAATTTATTGTTAAGTTAAAAAAGTCACAAAAGTCACAAATGACTAGTCTACAAAACTAAGCCTATACATCTGAATATAATCATATATATAATCTGAATTATGTTCAATTATTTGTTATTTTAAAGGATTAAATTAAAACCTTCATATGTATACATTGTTTTGTACATAATGCACAAAAATGATTGCACTTTTTTACATAAATCTTGTTTTCAGAAAATGACTGAAATTTGTTACCAAACTAATAACATTATATATTAATAAATGTCAAGTAACAGAATTAAATGCGATAGTTCACCCAAAAATGAAAATTCTGCCAACCCTCATGTTGTTACAAACCTGTATGACTTTCTTTTTTCCGCAGAACACAAAATGGGATATTTCAAAGAATGTTGGTAATCAAAACGTTTTGGTGACCATTGACTTCCATTGTATGGAGAGAAATAAAAAAAATAAAACACTGAGACATCTCTCAAAATATCTTCTTTTTATGTTCAACAGAAGAAAACAAAGTTTTGGAACGATGTCAACGTGAGCGTAATTAAACAATGAGAGTTGTTTAACTGTCCCTTTAACAATTATTTCATTCAGCATAGTTAAATGTCTCGGCGAGTGAACTACAAATAACAGATGCGATAAGACTTTTTTATTTTCTTACAGCATTATTTTAATACATCATTCAATTAATTAATGAGCTTTGTAAGTGCGGAACTCTGGAACATTCAACGTTTATGGCATCTCAATATTAGCATCAAATTTACTGATCACTCAATAATGTAATCACATCAGTTTTTTTTTTTTTTTTTTAAGATGGTCCCACAAAATCCCAACTACTTCTTCTCTCAGTCTCAGGAATGACAGTCCAGTTGGGTGAAGGTGTGCCAGCAGCAAGCCAATTGAAATCATCCACATCTGTCCAATTGTTTCTGTCTGGATCAAGTCCGGCTACTTTGAAATGATCATGAATACCTGGATAGGTCCACGTGAATGGTGCAAACCTGACCTCACGACAATCCTCTATAATTGCCCGGCTGGTCACGTGGACATATATCTGAGTGGCAGTGGTGTTATGGGTGCGCAGCTGCTGACAGGGGAACACTAAAGTGCTGTCAGTGCACTGGTCAACAAACACAGAGCTGGACACTGGCCCGCAGAGGATCTCGCAGCTCTGGATATTCTTGATGTGCAGGGTGCTAGGACAGCCATAAAGTCTCACTTTACAGTTTGTCAGATGAGATAACAGAACATCTTGTTGCTGGATCTCCTCAGCTTTCATGACCAGGACTTGATTTTCAGCATTAGAGAAGCCACACTGGTATACAGAGATTGCAGCATCCACTACTACAGTACCATCAACAGCAGATGCAGACTTATGTGTTGATTGTTTACTCGGTTCAGGCTGCTTACTTGCTCCGGCATTCCTGGATCTGAAAGCGAATTTCTTTTTAGGCAACACCAAGCCCCTCTTCTCATCAAGAGAGCTCTGGAGTTTCTGCATGGATGCCTGTGCCTGTCTTATTTCATATTGGGTTAGAAACAAAATGCTGTCGTTGAGAAATTTCTGGAGCTGTTGAATTCTCACAGTGATCTCCTCCAGTGTTTTTGCGGCTTTGTCGCGGTCACCGAGGTTGCAGCTGGAGAGCATCTCCTCGACTGCTGTCTTCTCAGCATTAAAGGTGGACGTGAAGAAATCGCTCTTTTCTTCTTTCACACTCTGGCTCTCCTTGACATTTCTCCGGCGCTCTGCCTCTTCCAGCCGCGCTTGATCTCTTCGTAACACGCTTTCGGGAACATTGACAGATGTATTTGTTTCCTCCGTCATCATTCGCCACATTAACTTCCACTCCTAGTGCCGCCATGTTGCTTCTCAAAAGAGGTGTGCTAAACGCGCGCTGATCATGTGACAACTAGTCTAAGCGTACGGATCAATGATTGGACAAAAACTCTGTACCGTTAGTAACGCGGCTTTCTATTGGCTCATGAAATGTTCACGTTCATAATAAACTGTTTTCCCACACATTTTATTTTATTTTTTTGATACTGGAAGATATTTATTACTTTGTTTAGACCCCACAGGCATTTAGACCCCTTTCTTCTCTAATATTTGTATTTGATTCACATTTTAATTAAATTATTGATGTGAGATTTATGTTTCACATGACATGTTATTATAAGTTTAATAAAAAATAGCATATATTATAAGTGTTGATTCATTTATTTTATAATTGCAAAATCACCTCGTGACTGTAGAGAAAACAAACAATGTTTCGTTTTTTTTTTTTTTAGTTTTCCAACTGTTTTTTTTTTTTTCTTTTGATGTAGCCTACCTAACAATTTATGATGATTTTGTATTGAATTTCTTACATGATCACTGTATGCACTATGGACATAAAAATTCAGCACATTGTAGTTTTGAATGTCAGTTTTTACTTGTTTCATTTCCCTGATTAAGTCAATTCATTTAGCCATACTGTTAGATTTGATGTCATTTGATCAGTTTTCTAGTTTTGTCATAGTATTCAAAATGATGTAAACACTAAAATATAATTGTTTAAGTTTGTTTTGAAGTGATGAAAATGTATTGTTTGTCAGTAAATGTTAGTTTTCAATGTTTTAATTTAGTTTCAGAAATGAAAACATTGACATGCAGTAGCAACAATCTCATTATCATATAGCCTACAGTTTATAAAAAATAAAGATAAATCAAAAGGATCCAATAATACATTTCTTATTTTGCTTCAGGTTCACACTTTTGGGTGATGTGATCTCAGGACACAAAGGTGTTGTCAATGGAAAAAAAAAGATGTCATTGATGTTAAACATTAGGCTATTATTAATATGGGTAAATATAATATAGGGCCTACATAAAATCAACTGGAATAACAGTAAACCCTCTTTAACTTGTTTTAAAAAATGAACGATCTATAATCCATAAAATACGTATCTAAAGATAACCAATACCTTGATAAATTGTATAAAGTTATGTATGAGTCACTTTCCTTGTAAGATTTTGTACATTTAAATTTTTTTATTTGAATGTTTAATGTGTTCATTTTCCCCATTGCAAAAGGTTATGTTTTTGTTTGTTGTAGTTGTTTTCTTTTACACACATGATGAACCCGTATATTATTGTTCCTTGTTTGTAAAAAAAAAGAAAAAAAGTTAAAGGTGTGGTCCACGAGGGCCCCGCCCCCAATAACAAACACAATTGTTATTCAGTTGTGCATGTCAGGCATACGTGATCAATCAAAACAGCAGCTTTTATTCATAATTTGCAGAAGATACAGAATAAGCCGTTATAGTAGTAAACAAACAGAATAAGAAACCCCTCTAGATTCAAGTAAAGAGCCCTTGGTGTCTAGTGCACTATGTAGTGATGCTGCCTTCTGCTGGAGCCGCACTGCTCCACCGGCCCGTGCAGAGATGGCGAGGAAACCCCGTGGACACGGCACTGCTTTTTCATGACGGTGAGTTTCCCCTTTGAGTGTATTATAATTTTGTGATAAAAATTTCAAGGAAAAAACACACACAACCTCCTTCCTCCCCTTCCTTCGGGGAGGGAAGAGCAAGCGTGGAGAGAGAAAAATCTATCTGAGACTGAGCAGCAAGGACAGTGAGGGAAAAATATATGAGTGGGAGAGAGGGAGAAAGAAGAAGAAGGAGGAGGAGGAGGAGGAGGAGGGGGAGCAAATTAAAAGTTGCCAAATGGAGATATTGGGTTTCAAGAGGAGTGAGACAGGAGTAAGGGTTTGCCTCTTTTTCAAGTCGTCTTTATGTGATGCAAATTCAAATAAATATTTATGCTTCGCCAACGAATTGTTCTCCGTTCGGTTTTTCCTCGACGAATTCAGCCGTTTCTTAATAGGTGTGGGGAAGGTCCACGACGTCAAGAAGGCCGTCGACAACTCGGAGCACGAAGATTGCATAAGACTCGCCTGATGATCCGCGTTTACACCCTTCACCAAACCTAAGACATCCGTGCCAGATTAAACGAGCCGTCCGATGCCGATTAGCAGCTACGCGTTTCTTTTGCCGCCCGTCCAAGCTGCGCTCGTCGGCTGTCACAGATGCGCAAATACGCATTGTAGAAAGGCTTTTTAGAGACGTGCGATAAAACGAGTCTCTCCAGCCGCGGTCTATTTATGGACAAAGTCCCTGTGTGTTTCTAGCTGTTACTTTCTGCGAGATTAAGGCGGGTTTTGTGCGTCCTGCCCTTGCGCCATGGAGAGCCTTTTTAGTCCACCCTGTTTGACAAGTGAATCACTAAAATGCGTCGCCTTGCTTCAACAGGGTTTTACTCTGTATTTTGAGGGGTTGCTGGTTTTCTACGTGTCTCTTTTCCGCCCCTTTGACTTATCAGGCAAAGAGGATAGATAGTTTTTTTTTTCTCTGGTAGAGAGGAAGAAAAAATAATTCATCTCCTCCCTCATTTGGATTGCTAAATTGACTACAGCCTTAACGAATATATGTGTTAAATATACCTCACATCTCTAGTACTACTTCGTTTAGTTTATTAAAACCCGTTTATGTACATGCAAATTCAGGCTTTTATAAATACATTTTGAAGTTGTTTATCAAGGACATGTAAAATGGCCGGATTAACCTGTCATACATTTTTCTTCATTAAGATTGCACTACACGGATATTGCTTAAAGCAGACTTGCTAGTTAGAAAATGTTCGGTTTTAAATATATTGACTAATCTTATAATTCATTCGTATCTATTTAGACGGTCCGATCAGTGTGTTTATTTTTCTGTTCTTGTGTGTATGCGGTTTAATAATGAATTAATTAAATTAGCAGTTTTGGATTTCTGCAAGTTCAAAATGTTTTTAACAGCGCACGACGTCGTTTGTTTTGAAACAAAGGCAAAAATACATTTTCATGTTTAAGTGATTAAACATTTAATCACTTTGGGAAAAACAGAACGCATTTCGTTCCCTCACTAATATGTGTTATAAAGCATTATCAGAAGCTTGTGAAGTGCGAGTGTGAACAATCAAACTGGCCAAACATGTTTCACCCATCCCCCACGTTTCTTCCTCTGTCACATTTCCACACATGAATTTTCAAGTTGTTCACATTTCTATGGCAGCTTTACAAAAATATGATCTGAAATTACAGTCGAGTAGCATTTTTACACTGAACAAGTTCTCTGCGTCATAACGCCCTTTTGTCTGTCGACTGTAGCGAGCAGTGGCGCAGTTTTAATCAGCAGCCGCCATTTTAAAATCTCTAGGCTGTGCATGCATGTATCTGCAGCAAAGAGAACAGCCTTTCTTTGTCAGACTTGTGCATTTTTAAACATAAACATCATATTCGTGTTGCACTACAATGTATATTAGACTATTTTACTTTCCTTATGTGTACTTAAACACTAAAAACAAGTTTCCTAGCTGATTAGGATTAAATTGTGTTTGTTGCGAAGTCAAACCATTTCTTACTGTTTACTTCACAAGAATATCAGCTAGTTAATTTTGTGTTGTGTATTCATTCTCCACTGGAAAAAAATAATTTACCAAAGGCGGTCTCACTATAAACACTCTAAATTTCTGATACTTAATAAATTTCTGTTTGTCACAAGTTTGTGTATTCGCATGGTTAACATAGCGTTATGTCAAAAAACTTGCCGTACAGGCCTGTGACTGCAGAGAACAGTCAAATGCTTGTATGTATTTAATATTATACCTGATATTATACCTGTCCTGACTGAGAATGTTCTTTAACCCTCTGGTGCTCCTTGCGTGGCAGTCAAAAATGTCCAGTTTTCTTTTTTTTTCAATGAAATTAATGTGCTATATTTTAGTTTGAAAGCTTTTTATTTAATATTTTGTATTTATAGGGGATCCTATGGTACTAAATTATATGGATTGGTTATAATCCATTTATTACCTGTTAACCACTTTTCGTAAAATTTGAATGCTTTGGAGCATGGTTTGGTCTCTTTTAATAGAAGACACTTAGCAGATTGAAGTAAAAAATTGTTATGAAAAATGAATTTTATATTTTTATTTCAAATTTTATATGAATTATATATTTCCCAAACATGTTTTCAAATCAATGCCATAAATCTAAACAAGTTGTGTTCCTAATTTGAGGTTGATATCTAAAAAATTTGTATTTCCCATTCGTTTCCAATGCAGTAATTTTTTCAAATCAAGATTCTTTCAAATCATCCGTGTTTTTTGTTGTGCTTGCTTAGCAATTGCCAAAATCTTTACCAAGTTTCGTACCACTCCGATGAAGTTAAAAAATAAAATAAAATAAAAAACGTAACATTTTGACCAAAGAGCACCAGAGGTTATAAAACTGGGGATCCTGACAGATTACAATGCTTTGATTTTGTGTAAAACACTATGCACACTACAGTTATTAAATCCTTAGGTGTATTCAGAAACAAATTTATATACAAAGTATGTCTCACTATAGCCAACCGACAGGGAAATTGTGTCCATTGTAATATCTCATAATTTGTTACTGTCGCAGGTGTCATGGATGATGAAGACGACCGCCGTCTTCTGGATTTTTTAGGGTAATCATCTTTATAATTTGATGGTTATGGTTTAAAGAGCTACACACGTAGTTTAAAAATAAATTTTGCCCATCAAAATAAACAAGCTTTAATGAACTGTTTTATTTCAACAGAGATGTGCAAGCATTGAATGAGTATCTTCATGGTTCAAATAGTAAATCTGTAAGTATACTTACACTATATGACATTTGTGTTTTATGTTGAAAGGTTATTGACAGCTTTCTTTGACATTCAAACAGATTGGAGAAGATGATGTGACAAATGCAGCATTTGGATCGGCCAGCTCATTCTTCACCAGTGACACCGTGAGTATAGTTAAAGTCCCTATCAAGAAAGTCAGTTCACATGGCGGCCATATTTGCAATGCTTCCTGGAAGCAATTTTGGAACCTATCTACTTGAATGGGGATAAACGGAAATCTCAAAAACTGCTTGCCAAACTCATATTTAAATAGCATTGTCCTATACTGTCCTATAAATATGTTTCTTATGCTCAAATAGCTTTAAAAAGCACATATTTCAGGTTGGTTATGTTAATAATTATTATTATTATTATATAAATGTAATGAATTATTATTATTATTATTATTAATGCACATGTGCCGTCATGTGCCAAGTGCACGTCTATTACACGTTAACTGGGCTTAACAGTTTCTGTTGGAACAGAAGCTTATAATCACATCTGCAGTGACGCAACGACTTTACCAATTGGCGATTGGCTCTTTTATTTAGAAGGCAGGAGTTTTCTTGCCATATTGTGGGTTGTACTTTTCTCCCATTCATAGAAATGAGTGAACCGTCTTGGTATACTGTATATACAGTCTGGTAAAGATGGCAAGCAATGGGGATACCTAGAATTGGGATTTAGTAGGAGCATCTGAACAACAACTTATTTGGTTTTCTATCCAGAGTGGCTCCAATGAAGAACTCAAAGATGGCCACAATCATTTGGGAGAGTTTGGGGAGACTGGTGGAGCTGAGCTTCAGCTCTCAAGCAGTCTTCCGTTCATTGAGGATGAGCTCGACGGTGGAACCTCTCCGGATGGGGTCGATCTCAGTGGCGAGGACCAACCGTTTGACATCCTCCAGAAGTCATTGCTGGAAGCAGATATCACAGAGCAGACATTGGCTCAAGAAGCCCTTTTGGACTCCCAGCCATCTCTCATTCCTACAGCTACCGCCTTCCCTCAGCAGCTGGTCTCTGGAGGGTTTGGAGGTGTCTCGGGTCCTGGTGTGGTGGCACCATTGGCACAACCTCAGGCTTTTATCCAGCAGGTTCCCCAACTACCCTTGCCAAATGGCCCCACTGGACACATCCAGGTAGTGGGATCCTTCAGTGGCAGTGCCTCCTCTATGATGACTATCAACAGCTTGGAACAGCCTCAGATCCTGTTGAGGCAGAGTGGAAATGTAGTAACAAACAACAGTGGGCAGAGTACCATGTTCAGCCCTTCCGGAGCTGGTCAGGTGTCAATGTCTTTCAATAAAGGAACGATACCACTTCAGAATATTATCATCCAGAGAGGCCCTACGCAACAGGCATTGGTTAGACCGATTCAGCCTAAACCCTTACAGGCAGGAGGACAAACTGTATACAATATCAGCAACATCGGGCTTCAACCTAGCACCAACACTGCTGCGAATTTAGTCGGTAGCCCCTACACAGCAACTGGCTCTCCTCAGTCTGCTCAACAGGTGAAAGTGGTCAATCAAGCCAACAGCATTGTAATGCATTCACCGCTGGGGCAACAAGTACAACCACAGTCCCAGTCCAATTTGCCTCAGGGGCAGTTTTTGCTACCCAGTTCTATTTCCCTAACCCCTGGTACGACTGTTCACAGCTTCCAGGCTGTGAATGGGCAGGTGTTACAAACAAACACTCAAGTGGGTGACCCGGGATCAATAAGCACTACCACCTACTCCATCCTCACCAATCAGAACACAACAGTACAGCTTATCGCTGGGCAGAACTTTTCAGCTGGAGGGCAGCTAATAGTCAATCAAGGTTTGGTCAGTGGAAGTCAAATAGGCCAGGCTTCACCCACACCTGTTATGGAGGTGTCTCAAAGGCCTGGTGCCACGGCCAAAGTTTGGAATGCCAGCGCGTCGCCTAGCCCATCGCATCTACAGACTTCACAGACTTCAAGCCACCTCACCATGGTCAGTTCTGGTGTTCAAGGCCCACAGGTTTGTCAGCAGTTATCTGTGAGTCCAGGACAGCACCTCCAGCACCTTATGCCTGTGGGCCAGAACGCTCAAACTACTTCAGGCGTTCCGGAGTTTCAAGTCTCTCTAAACCAGGTGAAATATATTTGCATTCATTTATCCAAAATGCCTCTTCTAAGATTGTATTGTTTCATTACATTTGAATGTTTCTTCAATTTCATAGAACACCACAGCAGCAACACAACGAGGGCAAACACAATTAGTTAATCTCCTTGGTACCAAAGGTAAGACTACTTTGAATCCTTTTTGTGTTTCCATCAGTGACCATAAGTGAGATTTGAAAAGGTTTTTAGCTATATTTTTACATATACGTTTTTACATATACGTTTTCTATTTTTATATATTTAAAATGTAATTTATTTTGTCATGGCATCATTCTAATATGCTAATTTGATGCTCAAGAAACATTTTTAAAAAATAATTATCAGTGTTAAAAACAGTTCAATAGCTGTTTAAACGGATATTCCACCCAAAAATGAAAATTCTGTCATGATTTCCTCACCCTCAAGTTGTTGCAACCCTGTATGAGTATTTTTCTTCTGCTGAACACAAAGGAAGATATTTTGAAGAACGATTTGAACTTTGGCACCATTGACTTCCATAGTGGAAAAAAAAATACTATGGAAGTCAATGGTGCCAAAGTTCAAATCGTTCTTCAAAATATCTTCCTTTGTGTTCAGCAGAAGATAGAAACTCATACAGGGTTGCAACAACTTGAGGGTGAGGAAATCATGACAGAATTTCATTTTTCAGAAAAATCATTTTTGGGTGGAGAGTATCCCTTTAATATTTGGGGAATCGTGATAAAAAAATGTCAGGATACTTTGTTGAATAGAAAGTTCAAAAGAACAGCATTTATTTGAAATATAAATTGTTTGAAACATTTTAAATGTCTTAACTGTCACTTTTGATCAAAGTATTAATTTCTTAAAAAAAAAAAAAAAAACACATTCTGACATTTAAATGGTAGTGTTGTATATATTATTATGTGTTGTTGTTTTTTGCACCTGAATTTCCTCTCTTGCATCCATGAAGTATTTTTTCTTTATTCTATTCAATCTTAGCTTTGAAAACACTCACTCCTGCAAGTCAGGAATTGCCTCTCACACCGAAGCGACCTGCAACTCAGCAACTTACTAGAGGAGGAATGTGAGTGCCCAAATTGTACACCTGTTACAGATGAAGTGTGTGATTTCTGCACCATCAGTGTCAATGAATAGAATTGCAGAAATAATAACACTGGGCCTTATTTGACAGGGTCCTCCAGCAGTTACGACAGGATCACTGTAGAGTCATGTCTTCAGAGCGGACACCCTTCACTTCATTAAATGATGGCATTTACAGATTACTGCCCTATCATGTTTTCCAAGGCTCACCACCACAAGATGAAGATTTCGCCAAAAGTGCATTTTCAACTTTTCCTCTAGATAATTAATATTTAACCATAGCTAAATACGTCAGAGGTTCTGATAATCATTTTTGACTTTACAGTTGATGATGAGTTTGAGGCAGTTGCCACACAAGTGCTAAACAGAACGCAGGCCATGGTGAACAAATACAGACGCTTACTCATGGTGGAAGCAGAGGTAGGTTCAGATCATGCTTTTAACTTAAATGCATGCACAAAATACTGCATATAGTTATTTGTAGGTAAATACTCTAGTAATGTCACTTGTGCTAATGCAAAACCATTCACTCCTTAATGCTCTTTCAGAGGTCTAGCCCTTCATCAGAAATGGTGATGATTGACAGAACTTTTAACCAGGAGGAACGGGGCAACTTGACCCAAGACAAACGAATGATATTAGTGGATCCAGGTGAGAGATGGTACCCTGGTTGCATTTTCACAGTTTTTTTTAGCTTTTATCAAAAACTCCCACAAATTGTGTGTATAAATTAATGTTATGAGTTGACAAAGTAATTTCACAGTGTTTCCAATTAGTTTTATCTTGGTTGAATACAGTTAAGTAGTATTTGCCATGTATATTTTGGAGGGTTTTTTTTGTGACTATTTAATATTTTAAATGTACACATCGATTTTGTTATATGCAAAGTAACATGCATAACTATTATAATTGGCAAAGCCTTGGAGAACAAATGAATAAATTAATTTCTTATATGAATAATTGAAAAATAATTTAAATGTGAGTGTGTGTGTGAATATATATATGTATATATAATTATATATATGTGTGTGTGTGTGTGTGTGTGTCATATATATAGTTTCAATCATCACAAAAGTAGAGTGTGATGGTGGTGCTGGTAATTTTTGATCATTCAGATACATAAACTGCATGGTAAATTTTGGTTTCTTTTAAAATTGTTTTGATTTATGGAACGCTTTTACGATGTTGTACTGTAATTATACCAAATGCCACATTGCTCCTCAGATGGCTTCCTGGAAGACTTCTGCTGTGGCCGTAAACTAAGGATCCCAAGTCCCAAAGTCTTGACCCCAGTCACCAATGAGGGCAATCCCAGCACAATGGAAACATCCCCAAGGCATTCCATAAGTCTCACCGTAAAAGATGGGCAGGGAATGAACAGCCACACAGAACCTGCTTTTAGGACAGAATCTCAACAACAAGGAATGGAAGAACATAGAAGAACTCCCATTAAGTGCATCCTGGACCTAAAAAAAAAGACATCCAGCACCGTAATCAGTGGCAACAGTCAACATGCTCACTACCCTACATCTCCCAGCCAATCACAGCATAGCTCTGCCCAAGGCTACCCTTCGAGCCTGGGACGGGGCCATGAAGGACAACTTCCCTCAGATCATAATCACACTTCATTGGCTGACACAGACTCTGTGCTTGAGGCTGCTGTGAATAGCATCTTAGAATGTTAGGCAGTGCCATATTTATGTTTGTTAGTTGTTCCATGTTAATCTCATTTCATTTCATGCCATGTGTGTGCGATCTGAACTCCACGGCATGTGTAAATGGACGTACGTTGGCATTATCACGGTTTGAAATGCACACAGCAGCTCTGACTAGGTTGAGGAACAGGAAGGTGAATTTAATGATAGTTGAACTCTAATACTGTGCCTGTTGTTCTAGAGAAGTTTACATAAGAAAGCCTTTTTGACAATGCTTTACAGGATACTCTTGCAATCAGACACACATCAATATATAAACACCCACCACACCACAAACACACACACACACACACACACACACACACACACACACACACAATCAAGCAGTAAGTAAGTGTGATGTTTGGAATGTCATGAGTAGACATTGATATTTGTAGCGTATCGATCAATATCAGACACTTAGTCTAATAGTCTGTCCGCACTTAAGGTTTTATGGTTGTCTCAACACTTATGTTGTATCATTGCAGTAGACTTTGACCAAGTGAGGCACACAAACACACCTGCGCGTTTAATTGTTTTAAACATTGGTTGTGCTCTTCTTCTTTTTTTTTTTTTTTTTTACATTTGTTTTGGAATTAGTTTTGTACCTTACAGGTATGTTACCTCTCCACAGAGACAAAACTCACTTATGTGGTTTTGTGCAGGGGAAAGTTAAGTCCTCAGATTGAGGGTACAATGTTACATGATGTTTATCTTTTTTGTTTAATTCTTTTTTTGAAATGACGCATTATATATATATTTTTTAAATTCTGTGCTGCTCCCTGTCAGGAGATAATATGTGCTGTTTTGCACCTTTAGTTAGTGTCTCAAAGAACCCACATTGGTGAATCTCATGAAAACATGTCGCATTTCAACCCAAAATCAATAGAAAATGTAAGAAATAATATTTTGCAAAAAGAAGAGGAAACCTATTTTTGGACTATTAATATATATTTATTGCATTGTGGTACCTTTAAAAAAAAGTCATTTTAATCCCATTCAAATTTTCTTATTGTCATCAAATTCTTATTACATTTTGAAAGAATCTAAAAGAATTTAAGGCAGTGCAGCAATCTCTACCATTATGTACAAGTACATTACAATTACATTTTTTTTTTTTTTTGCATTATCATGGTAATGCAAATTGGTTGTGATAGTGCTTGTCATGAAATATTGTCCTCACAATCTCAGTGGTTCTACAACAGGCTTGATTTCTCTGAGCAAAATATAATTTCTTATTTCTTTACTTTGATTTGGGGATTTTTGTGAGATTTACCAAGACAGACGTTGTTTGAAACTTTTCATTTTCCCTTGTGCGTTGAGTCCCCTGCTGGTCAGGCTGTAGTCTTGGCAGTCAGTTTGCAGTTTCTGCCTCTAGTGGCAGCTTATATTTGCACATGTGGACGTGACCTTGTACTTTAGATAGCCATGATCACAGCTCTTACAGCCCCTCTGCAGATCACTTCTCTCATTTGCGCAGTTTTAAATCAGTGAAAGCAGAAGTAGTGATGTCACAGCATATCAGGTTTTTAAAATTCAATATTAGTAGCATCATAAGATGGCTGTTTCCTGAGACAATGCAGTTTAGTTGGAGGACAGGCCCACATTTTAAGAACCCGTTTTGAGAAATAATTTCTAAAGAGGAGACTGTCAGCATTCAGTCCTGTTTTATAGACTAAAACCTATATTAACTGTGCCATTACAGGGCTTTGTCAGTCAACGATGGGAGTAAGACCAAGACATGTCCAAAACTGACCAGGGGAACGTTTCCCAAAGCCAAAAAAAGTAGCAGGTTCCTTTGTTTCCAACAGGGTTCAAAGGAATTTGCAACCATTGGCTAAACTGCAATGTGCGTACATTTTCACAAGTCTGTTTCCATTAGCATCCATTCCAGATCTGAAGGGACGGTTGCTTGTTTTCATCTAATGTCATCCCATTATTTTTGCATCATTAACACTAAACGCCACCGTCTTTCCCAGCAGTTCAACCAAAAATGACAGACAGAAAAAAAGTGAAATATTCTTCTCTCTGATCTGAGCTCTAGAGGTCGGTGTTAGGGAGCATTCTGAAAGACCTTCACTTCGAAGGGCTTCTTTGCCTTAGGACAGAGCGAGTGAAAACAAGTTTAAATAGTGTATCGTTTGTTTTTACTGCTTTTTGTTGTGCGAGTGTGGCCTTCAGTTATTGTAATACCCCATGGTAAAAGTTGCTTTTAACGTTTTATTTTCTGCATCACCTAAAACTTGATTTGTAATGTTTGTATTACAAAAAATAAAAACATGAAACACAAAATATTTATACTTTTTGTAAAGAAAAAGAATGTAAAACAAAAAAGTTATTTTTATTATGTTAGGTGTACACGTCATACTGTATATGTGGTCAGTTCATGATTTGTTGTTTTTGTGAGTGTTCATTACAACAGCAGAGATAAATATTAAATCCATTTTGAATACAGCCAATCTGTCGTTATGTCTTTCTTTTTAACAAATTGTGGATATTTACATGCAACAATATTACATAGAAATTAAGAAATTAAACAAGATCATGTAAACAACAAACAAAATAACCATATGACAGGTCTCACAAAAAAAAGTGCAGAACAATATTGTATAATTTATTAGATCTCAGGTAAGTCCTCTTTTTGGTTACACAATAAACAACGTAAAAATGTTTTGGTTAAAAGCATTTTTTTTTGGCAAATACATTAACATTTAGAAATATTTAATAACTGCATGTGCTTCAAGATAGGTTCCTATCAAAAATTGTAATTCATAATTACTTTATCAGTCAAAGTCTTGACATTTCTAACTAACTTGTCAACAAAAACACAGCAAACCTCAATTGTGGTAAACCAATAGATGCTGGTATTATAATCTTGCCCCATTAATTATTAATCTTATTGTGCCCATATGGCCCTGAAAACAATTACAAAGACTACCAAACGTCCTTAATGGTGCTTCCTCCAGCGTTCGTTCTCTGCAAAACAGAATAACAGACATTTCAATCATGCATGCCAATAATTATGGGATGTTTGTTGACGACACAGATTCAGACTCACTGAGATGTGGGTATCTCCATATGTAACACAGAACGCAGTATCCAGTCAACATCATGGATATCCCACCGATTCCTCCTCTACGAACATCAATATACTTCCTGTAGTACCACTGCCAACCTGATCACATAACCAGAAAACACTAGAAAACCACTAACCCAAATGTTATGTTATATTATGTTGGATAAGCAAC
Source organism: Chrosomus eos (assembly GCA_036326025.1). Lineage (NCBI taxonomy): Eukaryota > Metazoa > Chordata > Actinopteri > Cypriniformes > Leuciscidae > Chrosomus > Chrosomus eos. Next base: position 29,857,458 of record CM070830.1, on the reverse strand, counting down.
AAACCTTGCTTTAACATGGTCACGATCTCTCCAGGTGACACCGGAGTTCGAGCGGCAAGCCAAACACCAAGTTTATTCAATCTGACATCTCCAAGTTTCCGCTGCACTAGAGGCACTATATGAACAAAGGCATTTTTATAATTTCATATTTTTATAATTACAAGTCTCTAGTTTCTTTTGAATTGGTATGAGAAATTCATTATTTTAACTTGCATATCATGAAAACTAGTGTGGAAGCACAATGTGGATGTGGAACTTGAAGATGAAATGAAAAATTCACATGAAAGAATTAATATAAATGGTAATAAGAGGATCAAGATGAAACTGTTTCATGGACCAACATCTCTTTCCAGCCAAGCGGATGAAAGTGCAGCTCATTTACTATCAGAAAGGCACTTAAGAATGTGCTTAACGATTCTACCTAAATGTAAACATAAACTTAAATGTTGGAAAGGGAAGTATTATTTTCATTCATTTCTACCTGTCACGATTTGGTTTTGGTTCTTGTCTCATGTCATGTTTCTGTGTCTTGTCATGTGATCCTGCCATGCGTCTTGTGATTGGTTAAGAAACTGAATTGAGTTTGTACTTCTGGACCCTGACTGTTGAACTCTATTTAGATTTTGCTGGGTGAAATGCAGTCATTTTAATAGCAATCCATGAGATTGGGAATTTTATGTGAGGGTGAACGATTTTCCAGAGATTTCACAATGGTTTTAATTTGGTCACACGGATTTGCCACCCTGACCAACAGAAATTTTATTGGTTCGGTGCAATTTCATAATTGTGAAAATGAAACTTTTTAAAGCGTATATTATCAAATGAAATGGTAAGAAGTTCATGTGAAATGTCATCATGAGACGGCAGATGAAGATGCCTCACACGTGCTTGATATTGTGATATCGTAAAGTCATATTGTGATTTTATTAAGTGTACATCTCCACTTTTGATTTATTCATGTCAAATTCATTGACTTTCCGCATTATAGAGAAAATTCTATTGCTATTACTTGATTTTTGCGACTCCTGTCCAGGTTTTCCGCATCGCAGACATCAGAGGGCCCTTACATAGACCTTTAAACTTTACCGTGTAAAAACAATACACTGGCAACTTTTTGTTTTGACTCATTTTAGGGCAATTCAAACTTTAATTAAAATGTAATTAATCGAATTAAGTAAAAGTTGAAAAAAAAAGATACAAAAGTGTTAAGCCCTGTGCACACCAAGAACGATAACTATGAAGATAACGTACTCGGTTACTAACGTAACCTCGGTTCTCTCTAGAGAGGGAACGAGTACTGCGTAATATCTTACGCTATGGGGAAACACTCTTTCCTCGAGATATTGAAGCCAAAAATTATCCTTAATTTTTTTAATCATGCAAAACGCTTTTGCAGCAGCAAGCAGACAAGGGCGAAACAGCTCGCGCGCCCATTGGCTGCCTCGCTGGAAAAGCTGCAGCCTATCGAGTGAAGGCACTGCGTGACGTAATGACGAATGAAGACGCTTCGCGCTCATTTCGTCATGTCCCGCCAGTATAGGCGTGGTCTCGCCCTGTAAATACCCCTCGATAGCTGTATTTCTCTGATTTTGTACACCGAAGCGAACCAGAGCATAGTTCAAGCACGGCAAGATACGCAGTACTCGTTCCCTCTCTAGAGAGAACCGAGGTTACGTTAGTAACCGAGTACGTTCTCTTACGAGAGTATCTCTCGTACTGCGTAATATCTTACGCTATGGGGACCCCATACAAAACGCCGTGCGGACAGGGATCCAACACCAGAGTCCCGGGGCCAAGCCCGGGGCACATCTAGTGCATAATCACCATAACTCACATAGAGTAGAGGAGGAGAGGCTAGAAGAGTCACTCCTTCATAAAAGTCCCGTAGGGGTACCGACCCGTAAGGGCAACATAGCCGCATTGGCGGCCGATAAGCCCGAAGTTCAGACCGCCAAAAGCTTAGCTTGTAAGGCGGGCACCTCCAGGTTATAGTACTTGATAAATGTCGACGGCGAGGCCCAGCCCGCAGCCGTACAGATATCCTGCAGGGAGACCCCGCTATACCATGCCCACGACGAGGCCACGCCTCTTGTGGGGTGCGCTTTGACACCCAATGGGCACCGCAGGCCCTTGGAAGTGTAAGCCAGCGCTATGGCATCCACTATCCATCTGGATAGGCTCTGTTTTGAGGCGGCGAGTCCCTTAGAACGGCCGCCAAACAAAACGAAAAGCTGCTCGGTCTGCCTGAACTCAGGCGAGCGGGACACATAAGCCCTTAACGCCCTGACAGGGCAAAGGAGACTCACGTCCCTCTCCTCATCGAGAACCGGAAGGGCTGACAGGGAAATTACCTGGGCCCTAAACGGTGTATTGAGGGATTTCGGCACGTAGCCGTGCCTCGGTTTGAGTACGACCTTTGAGTCGTTAGGCCCAAACTCCAGACAAGACGCGCTTACAGAAAGCGCCTGTAAGTCCCCTACACGCTTCACTGAAGCGAGAGCCAATAGAAACACCGTCTTAAGGGACAGGTGCTTCATGTCCGACAGCTGGATCGGCTCAAACAGGGCGCCTTTCATGGCCTCCAAGACCGTGGAAAGGTCCCAAGCCGGGACTGAAGGGGGCCTGGGAGGGTTTAACCTCCGAGCTCCTCGTAGGAAACGCACGACTAAGTCGTTTTCCCCAGCGACTGGCCAGACACCGGTTTAGCAAACGGTGCTATGGCCGCCACGTAAACTTTGAGCGTGGATGGGGTCCTTCCCTTATCCATCAGCTCCTGAAGGAAGGCAAGCACTTCCTTAACCCCGCAGTCCACAGGTGAAAAGCCACGGGCTCGACACCAAGTAGAGAACACCGACCATTTCGAGGCATAGAGCCGTCTGGTAGACGGAGCTCTAGCCTGCGCGATCGTGTTTAGCACTCCTTCCGGGAGGCTAGCGGGTACCCGTTGATGGCCCATGCGTGCAGGGACCACAGTTCCGGGCGAGGATGCCAAATCGAGCCCTCCGCCTGAGAGAGGAGATCTCTCCTCAACGGTACAGGCCACGGGGCAGTGCTGGCCATCCGCATCAGGACCGGAAACCAAGCCTGGTTAGTCCAGAGCGGAGCTACAAGCAGCACTGGGCATCCATTTTCCCTGATCCGTTCCAACACCTGAGGCAGGAGCGAGACAGGGGGAAAAGCATACAGGGGACCGCTGGGTCAAGCATGGGCCAGCGCGTCCCTGCTTTTCGAGAAGAATACTGGGCAGTGAGCGTTCTCGCGGGACGCGAACAGGTCCACCTGCGCTCTGCCAAACGTTTCCCACAGCAGCTGGACCGTCTGCGGATGCAGCGACCATTCTCCTGTCGGGACGTTGTCTCTGGACAGCTTGTCTGGACCCGTATTCAGGTGCCCAGGCACGTGCGCCGCTTTCAGAGAAAGGAGGTTGCGCTGGGCCCAGACCAAGAGGGGTTCCGCCAGCCTGCAAAGGCGTGTGGACCCGATGCCGCCCTGGCGATTTATGTACGCCACCACTGACATGTTGTCCGACCGGACCAATACGTGGTGGCCTATTATCTGGGGACAGAAGCGCCTTAGCGCTTTGTCGACTGCCATTAATTCCAAGCAGTTTATGTGAAGGAGCTTCTCCCGTACTGACCATAGGCCAGCTAGTGGTCTGCCCTCGAGCAGCGCTCCCCGCCCCGATGTGGAGGCGTCCGTAGACACCACCTTCACACCCGAGGCGATCCCCAGACTCACACCTGACTGATACCAGTCGGTCACTTTTCCACGGTTTCAGAGCTGAGACACACTGAAGGTCGACCCTGAGGCGAAATAGACCCGCGGTCCACGCCCTGGGGGAACTCGTGCTTTTAGCCATAGCTGCAGTGGGCACATGCAGAGCAGGCCCAACTGGAGTACGGAGGCTGCTGAGGCCATCAGACCCAGCATTTTCTGAAACCTTCTGAGCGGGACTATAGAGCCGTGGCGGAAGGATCTTGCGACGTGCTGAATATTCAATCCGCGCTCCGGTGACAGGCGTGCTGTCATGGATAGCGAGTCCAACACTGTTCCCAGAAGGAAATTCTCCGACTGGGGAGCAGTGAGCTTTTCGCCCAATTGACTGTAAGGCCCAGCTCCTCGAGGTGCTCGAGTAATGCGGCCCTGTGTTCTATGAGCTCCGTTCGTGAACGAGCTAGAATCAGCCAATCGTCCAAGTAGTTCAAAACTCGCATGCCCCGAAGTCTCAGGGGGGCGAGGGCCGCGTCCATGCACTACGTGAACGTACGGGGTGCTATGGACAGGCCGAACGGCAGGACTGTGTATTGATATGCCTGGCCCTCGAAGGCGAATCTCAAGAATCGCCTGTGATGGGACGCTATTTGTATTTGAAAATAGGCGTCCTTCAGATCTGTTGACATGAACCAGTCTCCTTGGCGCACTTGCGCGAGGATTTTCCTGGTCGTAAGCATTCTGAACTGGCGCTTCCCGAGCGTTCTGTTCAGCAGTCGCAGATCTAGAATGGGCCTGAGCCCACCATCTTTTTTCAGTACCAGAAAATATCTGCTGTATAAGCCCCCTTCGCCCTGAGATAGAGGTTCTATAGCCCCTTTTCTCAGTAGTTTCGCTATCTCGGCTCGAAGTAGTTAAAACACTTCGCTATACACCGTAGTTTCGACTCGCGCCGTATAACGGCGGGGCGTCGAGCGAACTGTAGCGAACAGCCTCTCGTTATAGTGTTCAACACCCATTCTGATACCCCGGGAAGCCTTGACCACGCATCTGCGTGAATAGCTAGGGGTAGAATGAAATCTGGGCTCTGGCCGCGGCAGGACGGCAGCTCGAGAGCCCCTGTGTACTGGGAACACAGCACCGTGTTTACAGCGTTCGAGGCGGGGGGCGCGCTGATCACAGCGGGCAGCCTGGCCGCGCTCAGCTTCTCTATGGCGGGACGCGCAGAGAGCGAGCGGGGCGAATCCTGTGGGATTCGGCGCGTGTGAGGGAATGTGGGCACATTTACTAATGCGGCACATTTACTACACTGAGAATACTGTCAGCTCGCGCGACTAAATCACTGCTGTGTATACAGCGTGCGAGGCGCGCGCTGATCAAAGCCGGCAGCCTGGCCGCGCTCAGCTTCTCTGTGACGGGTTGTGCAGAGAAGACGAGCGGGGGTGAATCCCGTGAGATTCGGAGTGTCCGTGAGAAATGCGGGCGCGAGACAGCGGGCACATTTTCTGCACGGAGAATACTCGGCTCGCGCCGACTGAATCAACGCTGTGTTCACAGCGTGCGAGGTGCGCGCTAATCACAGCGGGCAGGCGCGCGCTGATCAAAGCCGGCAGCCTGGCCGCGCTCAGCTTCTCTGTGACAGGTTGTGCAGAGAAAGCGAGCGGGGGTGAATCCCGTGGGATTCGGCGTGTCAGTGAGGAAATGCGGAACAGCGGGCACATTTACTGCACTGAGAACACTGTCGGCTCGCGCCGACTAAATGTGTGTTAGTTTCGTTTTACAGAAACCAAGGGACACGCATCGCGTAGTGTAAGCGGGCATTGTATGGGCGCGTTCACCACATTTTCTGCACAACCAACATGAGTTGGTTTTATTTGTGCTAGCCCTGCACCGTGGCGGGCTGTGTCTGGGTGTGGGAATGGGCACTGGGACGTGGGCATTCTTACAACACTCGTAACACCATCGGCCGTGGCCGGAACACCAGAAAATGCACTCTTTATTGGATTTATCTGGGTAGCCATAGAAACGGCTTTTGTGCGCAGGCAAGCGGGCTGAGACACCGGCTGCTTCACTGCGAAATACACTGGGACAGTCACAACGCATGGAACTGAACGAGCGAGAAGTTTTGGTGGAAATCCGGCCGCAGCGGGATCTGAACACCGTCACTTTCCTAGAGAAACTAGGAAGGCCTTGAGACCTCGGGCTTTACCTCAATCCTCGGCCGGGGCCCACGCTGAGGGGGGCGGCGTCCAGCAGAGCGAGAGCGCGGTGTTTGATCTCGGGCCTGGCGGCGCTGCTAGTTAGCCGAAACGGCGGCCATTGTGCGCAGGCAAGCGGGCTGTGGAACCAGCTTGCTCACTGCGAAATACACTGGAACAGTCACATTGCTTGGAACTGAACGAGCGAGAAGTTTTGGTGAAAATCCGGCCGCAGCGGGAACTGAACACCGTCGCTTTCCTAGAGAGACTAGGAAGGCCTTGAGACCTCGGGCTCTATCTCAATCCTCGGCCGGGGCCCGCGCTGAGGGGGGCGGCGTCCAGCAGAGCGAGAACGTCGAGGAACACGGAGCGCTCAGCTTCCGTCATCTCGGATAGCGTTAGCCACAAATGTATCTCACCATTCAGGCCGATGTAATCCACGGCTTGAGAGAGCGGACGCATCGGCTCAGTTTCAATGCCGTCTCCGGTAGTTTGTCGAGCTCAAGTGCGGACGCGGCGGCAGACGGCGGCCGCTGTCCGTCTGGGAGCGACTCGAGCGAAGCCGGCGAAGCTGGCGGGCGAACCGGCGAGCTTTGGCGGGCTGGAAATAGCTCGGGAGCGCGCAGGGCGCGGCGCTTCTTGCGGCGCGGCATCACGGCGGGCTGGGATGCGGGCTCGGAGAACGACGCCAGGCGAGTCCGCAGAGTCACCATAGGCAAGCGTTCACAATGATGGCATCCGCCGTCAGCGAGCGCGGTGGCCGCGTGATCCTCACCCAGGCAGGACACGCAGATGACGTGGCGGTCCTCGTCGCTGAGTGGGGCTCGGCAAGAACCACAGGAAAGCATCTTTAAAAAGACGCAGCTCTTTTAGAACAGTAGAAATGGGTGTTGCGTCACGTAAGCAAACACACACACACACACACTTAGCAGAGTAAAAGGATATAGTACGCCGGAAAGCGCAGCAGGTACGGCAGTTGAAGGCGGCTGGGCCAGCGACTTCAGAAGATGGCACGTCCCGCTGAGAAGGCTACAAGTCAACGGCGCGGCTTCTCACTCTGGATCCCGCGATGCGTGAGCTTCGCGTGAAGAATGAAAAATCAGAGAAATACAGCTATCGAGGGGTATTTACAGGGCGAGACCACGCCTATACTGGCGGGACATGACGAAATGAGCGCGAAGCGTCTTCATTCGTCATTACGTCACGCAGTGCCTTCACTCGATAGGCTGCAGCTTTTCCAGCGAGGCAGCCAATGGGCGCGCGAGCTGTTTCGCCCTTGTCTGCTTGCTGCTGCAAAAGCGTTTTGCATGATTAAAAAAATTAAGGATAATTTTTGGCTTCAATATCTCGAGGAAAGAGTGTTTCCCCATAGCGTAAGATATTACGCAGTACGAGAGATACTCTCGTAAGAGAACTAGCATAGCGTCCACACCAACACACAATAATGTTCTTGGGCTCTTTAAGGCCAGTTTACACAAAGCCAGGTATTTAGAGAAACGAATATTTCCCTCCTCGTTCTCAATAATAACATCGTGCACACACCCGCATAAATACGCCGCGAGCGCCATCATAACTATGCCAAACCTATGGGGGGCACTGTAGGGAGAAGGATAAAGCCATGCAAGCCAATCAGAATCCTCAGAATCGACAAGAGAGAACCTAAACCCCGTTTCCTCCCAGTTGACAAGACAACACATAACCGGCGTTTTCAGAAATCTCCACTTTGGCCGGAGTTTTTAGAAATAACGTTTTCTGTGATAAAAACTGGGTTTTTGTGTAAATGAGAGGCCAAACGCAGGGAAATTTCTGCGTTTTCCCTTTGTGTAAACGAGGCCTAAAGCAGGGCGAATTCTGATTGGCTGTCAATATTGTTATCAGCTGAAAAAAAACTGTGAAAGTGATTCCAATGATATTGTTATCATTATTGTTGTGGACTCTGCTATTCTCTTAAATTTAGAATCATTGGTGTGGAACATGCTTTGTGATTTCTCTTTTTAAAAGGATTTCTCTTCACATAAAAATAACCAAACATTACAGAAATCATGGATTACCTTCACTTTGGGAGAAGGTCAAGAAAATGACCCTTCTTCCAAATATTTTCATTAGCATAGCTTCCTAAAGGTGCTATGGCCGCCACGTAAACTTTGAGCGTGGATGGGGTCCTTCCCTTATCCATCAGCTCCTGAAGGAAGGCAAGCACTTCCTTAACCCCGCAGTCCACAGGTGAAAAGCCACGGGCTCGACACCAAGTAGAGAACACCGACCATTTCGAGGCATAGAGCCGTCTGGTAGACGGAGCTCTAGCCTGCGCGATCGTGTTTAGCACTCCTTCCGGGAGGCTAGCGGGTACCCGTTGATGGCCCATGCGTGCAGGGACCACAGTTCCGGGCGAGGATGCCAAATCGAGCCCTCCGCCTGAGAGAGGAGATCTCTCCTCAACGGTACAGGCCACGGGGCAGTGCTGGCCATCCGCATCAGGACCGGAAACCAAGCCTGGTTAGTCCAGAGCGGAGCTACAAGCAGCACTGGGCATCCATTTTCCCTGATCCGTTCCAACACCTGAGGCAGGAGCGAGACAGGGGGAAAAGCATACAGGGGACCGCTGGGTCAAGCATGGGCCAGCGCGTCCCTGCTTTTCGAGAAGAATACTGGGCAGTGAGCGTTCTCGCGGGACGCGAACAGGTCCACCTGCGCTCTGCCAAACGTTTCCCACAGCAGCTGGACCGTCTGCGGATGCAGCGACCATTCTCCTGTCGGGACGTTGTCTCTGGACAGCTTGTCTGGACCCGTATTCAGGTGCCCAGGCACGTGCGCCGCTTTCAGAGAAAGGAGGTTGCGCTGGGCCCAGACCAAGAGGGGTTCCGCCAGCCTGCAAAGGCGTGTGGACCCGATGCCGCCCTGGCGATTTATGTACGCCACCACTGACATGTTGTCCGACCGGACCAATACGTGGTGGCCTATTATCTGGGGACAGAAGCGCCTTAGCGCTTTGTCGACTGCCATTAATTCCAAGCAGTTTATGTGAAGGAGCTTCTCCCGTACTGACCATAGGCCAGCTAGTGGTCTGCCCTCGAGCAGCGCTCCCCGCCCCGATGTGGAGGCGTCCGTAGACACCACCTTCACACCCGAGGCGATCCCCAGACTCACACCTGACTGATACCAGTCGGTCACTTTTCCACGGTTTCAGAGCTGAGACACACTGAAGGTCGACCCTGAGGCGAAATAGACCCGCGGTCCACGCCCTGGGGGAACTCGTGCTTTTAGCCATAGCTGCAGTGGGCACATGCAGAGCAGGCCCAACTGGAGTACGGAGGCTGCTGAGGCCATCAGACCCAGCATTTTCTGAAACCTTCTGAGCGGGACTATAGAGCCGTGGCGGAAGGATCTTGCGACGTGCTGAATATTCAATCCGCGCTCCGGTGACAGGCGTGCTGTCATGGATAGCGAGTCCAACACTGTTCCCAGAAGGAAATTCTCCGACTGGGGAGCAGTGAGCTTTTCGCCCAATTGACTGTAAGGCCCAGCTCCTCGAGGTGCTCGAGTAATGCGGCCCTGTGTTCTATGAGCTCCGTTCGTGAACGAGCTAGAATCAGCCAATCGTCCAAGTAGTTCAAAACTCGCATGCCCCGAAGTCTCAGGGGGGCGAGGGCCGCGTCCATGCACTACGTGAACGTACGGGGTGCTATGGACAGGCCGAACGGCAGGACTGTGTATTGATATGCCTGGCCCTCGAAGGCGAATCTCAAGAATCGCCTGTGATGGGACGCTATTTGTATTTGAAAATAGGCGTCCTTCAGATCTGTTGACATGAACCAGTCTCCTTGGCGCACTTGCGCGAGGATTTTCCTGGTCGTAAGCATTCTGAACTGGCGCTTCCCGAGCGTTCTGTTCAGCAGTCGCAGATCTAGAATGGGCCTGAGCCCACCATCTTTTTTCAGTACCAGAAAATATCTGCTGTATAAGCCCCCTTCGCCCTGAGATAGAGGTTCTATAGCCCCTTTTCTCAGTAGTTTCGCTATCTCGGCTCGAAGTAGTTAAAACACTTCGCTATACACCGTAGTTTCGACTCGCGCCGTATAACGGCGGGGCGTCGAGCGAACTGTAGCGAACAGCCTCTCGTTATAGTGTTCAACACCCATTCTGATACCCCGGGAAGCCTTGACCACGCATCTGCGTGAATAGCTAGGGGTAGAATGAAATCTGGGCTCTGGCCGCGGCAGGACGGCAGCTCGAGAGCCCCTGTGTACTGGGAACACAGCACCGTGTTTACAGCGTTCGAGGCGGGGGGCGCGCTGATCACAGCGGGCAGCCTGGCCGCGCTCAGCTTCTCTATGGCGGGACGCGCAGAGAGCGAGCGGGGCGAATCCTGTGGGATTCGGCGCGTGTGAGGGAATGTGGGCACATTTACTAATGCGGCACATTTTACACACTGAGAATACTGTCAGCTCGCGCGACTAAATCACTGCTGTGTATACAGCGTGCGAGGCGCGCGCTGATCAAAGCCGGCAGCCTGGCCGCGCTCAGCTTCTCTGTGACGGGTTGTGCAGAGAAGACGAGCGGGGGTGAATCCCGTGAGATTCGGAGTGTCCGTGAGAAATGCGGGCGCGAGACAGCGGGCACATTTTCTGCACGGAGAATACTCGGCTCGCGCCGACTGAATCAACGCTGTGTTCACAGCGTGCGAGGTGCGCGCTAATCACAGCGGGCAGGCGCGCGCTGATCAAAGCCGGCAGCCTGGCCGCGCTCAGCTTCTCTGTGACAGGTTGTGCAGAGAAAGCGAGCGGGGGTGAATCCCGTGGGATTCGGCGTGTCAGTGAGGAAATGCGGAACAGCGGGCACATTTACTGCACTGAGAACACTGTCGGCTCGCGCCGACTAAATGTGTGTTAGTTTCGTTTTACAGAAACCAAGGGACACGCATCGCGTAGTGTAAGCGGGCATTGTATGGGCGCGTTCACCACATTTTCTGCACAACCAACATGAGTTGGTTTTATTTGTGCTAGCCCTGCACCGTGGCGGGCTGTGTCTGGGTGTGGGAATGGGCACTGGGACGTGGGCATTCTTACAACACTCGTAACACCATCGGCCGTGGCCGGAACACCAGAAAATGCACTCTTTATTGGATTTATCTGGGTAGCCATAGAAACGGCTTTTGTGCGCAGGCAAGCGGGCTGAGACACCGGCTGCTTCACTGCGAAATACACTGGGACAGTCACAACGCATGGAACTGAACGAGCGAGAAGTTTTGGTGGAAATCCGGCCGCAGCGGGATCTGAACACCGTCACTTTCCTAGAGAAACTAGGAAGGCCTTGAGACCTCGGGCTTTACCTCAATCCTCGGCCGGGGCCCACGCTGAGGGGGGCGGCGTCCAGCAGAGCGAGAGCGCGGTGTTTGATCTCGGGCCTGGCGGCGCTGCTAGTTAGCCGAAACGGCGGCCATTGTGCGCAGGCAAGCGGGCTGTGGAACCAGCTTGCTCACTGCGAAATACACTGGAACAGTCACATTGCTTGGAACTGAACGAGCGAGAAGTTTTGGTGAAAATCCGGCCGCAGCGGGAACTGAACACCGTCGCTTTCCTAGAGAGACTAGGAAGGCCTTGAGACCTCGGGCTCTATCTCAATCCTCGGCCGGGGCCCGCGCTGAGGGGGGCGGCGTCCAGCAGAGCGAGAACGTCGAGGAACACGGAGCGCTCAGCTTCCGTCATCTCGGATAGCGTTAGCCACAAATGTATCTCACCATTCAGGCCGATGTAATCCACGGCTTGAGAGAGCGGACGCATCGGCTCAGTTTCAATGCCGTCTCCGGTAGTTTGTCGAGCTCAAGTGCGGACGCGGCGGCAGACGGCGGCCGCTGTCCGTCTGGGAGCGACTCGAGCGAAGCCGGCGAAGCTGGCGGGCGAACCGGCGAGCTTTGGCGGGCTGGAAATAGCTCGGGAGCGCGCAGGGCGCGGCGCTTCTTGCGGCGCGGCATCACGGCGGGCTGGGATGCGGGCTCGGAGAACGACGCCAGGCGAGTCCGCAGAGTCACCATAGGCAAGCGTTCACAATGATGGCATCCGCCGTCAGCGAGCGCGGTGGCCGCGTGATCCTCACCCAGGCAGGACACGCAGATGACGTGGCGGTCCTCGTCGCTGAGTGGGGCTCGGCAAGAACCACAGGAAAGCATCTTTAAAAAGACGCAGCTCTTTTAGAACAGTAGAAATGGGTGTTGCGTCACGTAAGCAAACACACACACACACACACTTAGCAGAGTAAAAGGATATAGTACGCCGGAAAGCGCAGCAGGTACGGCAGTTGAAGGCGGCTGGGCCAGCGACTTCAGAAGATGGCACGTCCCGCTGAGAAGGCTACAAGTCAACGGCGCGGCTTCTCACTCTGGATCCCGCGATGCGTGAGCTTCGCGTGAAGAATGAAAAATCAGAGAAATACAGCTATCGAGGGGTATTTACAGGGCGAGACCACGCCTATACTGGCGGGACATGACGAAATGAGCGCGAAGCGTCTTCATTCGTCATTACGTCACGCAGTGCCTTCACTCGATAGGCTGCAGCTTTTCCAGCGAGGCAGCCAATGGGCGCGCGAGCTGTTTCGCCCTTGTCTGCTTGCTGCTGCAAAAGCGTTTTGCATGATTAAAAAAATTAAGGATAATTTTTGGCTTCAATATCTCGAGGAAAGAGTGTTTCCCCATAGCGTAAGATATTACGCAGTACGAGAGATACTCTCGTAAGAGAACTAGCATAGCGTCCACACCAACACACAATAATGTTCTTGGGCTCTTTAAGGCCACGTTTACACAAAGCCAGGTATTTAGAGAAACGAATATTTCCCCCTCCTCCGTTCTCAATAATAACATCGTGCACACACCCGCATAAATACGCCGCGAGCGCCATCATAACTATGCCAAACCTATGGGGGGCACTGTAGGGAGAAGGATAAAGCCATGCAAGCCAATCAGAATCCTCAGAATCGACAAGAGAGAACCTAAAACCCCGTTTCCTCCCAGTTGACAAGACAACACATAACCGGCGTTTTCAGAAATCTCCACTTTGGCCGGAGTTTTTAGAAATAACCGTTTTCTGTGATAAAAACTGGGTTTTTGTGTAAATGAGAGGCCAAACCGCAGGGAAATTTCTGCGTTTTCCCTTTGTGTAAACGAGGCCTAAAGCAGGGCGAATTCTGATTGGCTGTCAATATTGTTATCAGCTGAAAAAAAACTGTGAAAGTGATTCCAATGATATTGTTATCATTATTGTTGTGGACTCTGCTATTCTCTTAAATTTAGAATCATTGGTGTGAACATGCTTTGTGATTTCTCTTTTTAAAAGGATTTCTCTTCACATAAAAATAACCAAACATTACAGAAATCATGGATTACCTTCACTTTGGGAGAACGGTCCAAGAAAATGACCCTTCTTCCAAATATTTTCATTAGCATAGCTTCCTAAAGGTGCTGAGGAGAACGGTATTCTGTTGTAAGCAGTCACTGTCTCTGGACTACATGATAGACTTCTTGCATCTTGCAGTCTTGAACTAAGGATGTCTTCTGAAGGTTGATGAATGGTTTCAGATAAAGTCAGTGAGGGTGGAAAGGCAACCTTGGTAACTGTTGTTTCAGGCTTGTTTGATAGTTGCAGAGTCTCCAGAGCAGAATCTTTGGATGTTTCAATAACAGGATAAGGCACAAACAGATTATAAGACCTCTTGTAATACAAACTGTAATTGATGTGGTCCCACACAGAAGTCTTGTTGGATGTAAAGAAAGCATGAGCTTTATGCTCTTTTGCTCCTGATACTAGATCGATATTCTTGTTATGGCTGTTCGTAAGTCTTTCAAGCTCCTCCAAGTAAACTTTTGTTTTGAGTTTTGGATTTTCATGCTGTACACTGCACTTAGATGGGAGGCTAGAGTTTTTCAGAATGGCTGGCACAAATCCAGGGGTATTGATTTTACTCTTGGTGATGGACAACTGCTCTACTAATGGTGCCATATTTAGCTTCTTTTTGCCTTTAGCACTTTTTCCATTACTTTGAGATGTTCCCTGATTTGGTCCTTTGGAGATCTCACAAAAGCTTTTATCTCCCTCATGCTTGGATAATGAGGTAGGGTTGCTTGGGATCTTTGAGATTGGCACTAACAGGTGTAATCTCTCAAGTTCCCTTTGTCTTTTAGCAAGCCATTTGTTTTTAGGCTTCTCCATGTCCAGACTTTCGGATGATAAGACTTTTACCTCAGTAGTTGTAAGAAGACTGTCTGCATTGTGAGTATCTTCTTTCCTCCTGCTTTTGGAGGTTAGTCTCTCATCAAAGATGACACCATTTGTTGTCTTCAGTTCTTTTAGTGGTTTAATGCTTTTCTTGGGTTGTGTAACTGGTGCCATTTTGCAGTGTGGTAGGTGGGTTTTCAGCCTCTTGAATGGCTTTCCACAAAATGGACATTCTTCTGAAAGAGAAAAGAATAAAAAAAGCTGATATTACAGGACTGGATCAATAGGTTTGAAATCACTGTATTGGTTGTAGAAACCACAAGAACTTTAATATTTCCCCCATATCTCTTAGAGGAAACATGAAATAATTTTATGAGCAGTTTTCTGTGTTGTTGACGTAATTCCTTTAACCTATCTATTAAATAGCTATACATTTTAAATATCTGTTTAACTGCTCATTTAGTCAACTTTCAAGTAGTACACTGACATCTGATGGCCTCAAAACAGATATGGGCTAATAGCCACAAAACTCCAATTTTGATGCATTGGATACTATTGGCAAATAATTATCAAATATTTAGATACTCACCTACACTCATATTTTACAATTTTACTGACATCTTTCAATTGAAGCGGAAAATGTCTTCTCTCTGGTGTCTTTTAATCATTATTAAACTCTTGACTTGGGAACCTTTCTCAGACACTTATAACCAAGTCGGTTGTATTTTAACTAGCTCGTTTGCGCATATATGAAATGCCGTTTGTTATCATGAGACATGCAGTAAAGTAACCGAAAATAACGGACCCTGCGATATGCGATGGACCATAGACATAATATAATACATAGACGCCCTATTGGCCGCTGGAGCGCACGTCAACGGCGCCGCCATATTGGGGATGGCAACTTTCCCATACCTTTCATACTGGGAATTGAGAAAAATGCCTGTTTTGTGCACTGCTTGGGGCTGTACAAGTCGCCACACAATTGAAAACAGCTTTCAAGGAATTATCTTTCACAGGCAAGACTGAACGTTTGTTTTTGGTTGTATTTGGTCATTATTTAATTAGTAATAGTAAGGTTCAGAGCATAAATTAAAAAATACTACTGTTATTGTGTCACGAAATGTAGTTTTAATAGTTTTTCAGTCGACAATGTAGTTGTTTAAAGCTCAAATATGTGGTTTGTTTATAAAGATAGCGCCTATTTAAAAATTTGATCTGACGGTTTCGGAGTTGTACGACGCGATCACCGGGCGCTTAGCGCTCATTAAGCCCGCAGAGGACAGCCTTAACTCGGCCAGAGCGTCTGAAGTTTGCCGCCGGCTCGGATGTCTCTAGTCTAGTGGTTAAACATGAGATATAATTCGTCTTGTGTATATCTAACGGGCGATCTTTGGTCTCATTAATCTATAAATGGTTCCCTGGTAAATCGTTTTGGCTGAGGGCAAAGTGAAGTTTCATAACTTTATATTTAGGCTTTTTTAACGTTGTATCCTGCTGTATGTTTGACTGAAGCTGCTTCTGTTATAATGGCTATTACTGATCAATAAAACTGAAATTTAACAAAAAGAGTTAAATATTAAAGAATTTTGTATATTCTGTAATTGATATTTCTTATTCTATTGCTATTATTATAGTATTATTAATAAACCATATGCTATTATCAATATTTTTATGATTGTATTATTGTATGATAATATATAATTATACTATTCATTACTATTGTATTTGCTGTATACTATTTGTTTATTTTATTGACTAAACTATTTACTATTACTTCTCACAAATGTTATATTTACTGCATTGCACAGTAGTTGTACCATAACATATGTATTAGCATAAAGGATCCATCAGTTATCTTTGTTATTGCTCAAATCTGGTCAATCACAGAAAATGCTTTCTCCACAATAAGAAAACTTAAATTATATCTCAGTATGGGGGTCTTCATCATTCTTATCCAAGAATAAAAAGCCAGATACATGACAAGTCTGAGCTTTGACCATTCTTTATTAAAACAAATATTTTACAAGTGTAACTATTGAGATTTTATATAACTAGAGATGAAACCTTTTGTACACCACATACAAACCACTGAAATCGGTTGATAAATATAAAAACATTTTTTGTTTTTATCCAGAAAAAAACGCAGCTCACCCTTGATTACAGTGCAGTCTTGCCCTCTGCAAAATGGCGGACCCGTTGACGTACCGCAGCAACATTCCAAAGCGGCCAATAGGGCGTCTATGTATTATATTATGTCTATGCGATGGACCCTCTGGACATGCTGGATTATTTTGAGTTACGAAAGACCCAGTTAGCCGTCTCTATCAATGCCTGTGTATAAGTAGCCTACACCGTTGATCATGAAAGCAAATGCACATTCTTTTTTCCCTATTTTTTTTTCGAAAGGAAGGTTTTACTATCTATCTAATCTAGACAAAGTAAGAACTCAAGAACTTACAAGCAGAAAGGCAAATAACAACATTTTATAAATAGGCCTAGCCTATATATGGGGTTACAATCATAGCCTTTTTTAAAAAAAAAATAAAAATAAGTTACAATACATGGAATTCTAAAATGTACTAAAATATATTATATTATCTTAATATAAGTAGTATTACACAATCGAAGTGTCTTACAGGCAATTTCTATAAAGAATTTAGATATATATCAACATCTTTCGTGAAAATAAAAAGAAGTTAGGCTATTTTTTTATATATATAAATGTCGGCTACATATGTAGGAATGTAAAATTTCGCAAAGAATAGTAAAAAATATATAAACTTAAAGTGAAAATGGTCTATTTTAAAAGAGTATTTTTGTTACTAATAAGCCTACATAAGTGTAAGGATAAATTCGAATTAGCTTTGCGGATAGGCCTACAATTTGACGTCATGGCTGAATAAAATGTTGAATGGGATAACATTTAAATTAATGGATAACTTGTCTAATCCAAATCACCTTAAATGTATTATTTAATGTAGAAACAAATCTCAAAAATAATAATTCAATTAAAAATAAAACGTTACGTGCGAATCGGACGTCACCCCTCGCTCAAAAGCACGCAAGCTACGTCATTATGACAGCAACAGATGGAAGTGTGAGCGAGCGAGTGAGTGAGTGAGAGAGAGAAAGAATGAGATCCGGCGAAATGGATACGTTGTAACTTCAGAAAATGACTGAACTCAAGATCCATCTGTGAACAGAGAGAGGTAGAGTACATCACACCCCTTTCGTCTCTTCACAAACTCCATTTATTCCGTTTAAATCACTTCGTTGGTTCTGTTGCAGGAACAGTTCATCGCTAGGAGGAAGTAAAGTGAACTACACATAGCATTGTGCTATCTGTCTCTCAGCTTGACACCCTGAACGCACTATTTTTGCATGGCAACATTAGAATCGTTTTGTATCAGTGTAATTTATGCCCATGAGCCATTTTGTCTCAAAGATGTCAATTAATACTAGACGTTTACATTTAAATTATAGATAAGGTGGTTCCGTTCCGTTCTCCGTCACTCCTATGCAGATCATTTCTAGTATGTGTATCTCACAAATGCATATTAGCTGATAATATATATTAATATTACGTTTTCTGCACACCTGTACTGCAATGTAAACGTGTGAGCAGCCTCTCACAATGAATTCTGTTTGTTATGTCGCTCATCATTAGGGGAAATCTTGGCAGATCCCTTCATTTTGCTGAAAAGAAGCCGGTGGTTACTGAGTCGAAGAGGTGTTGTGTGCAATTATTTGGCTGTCAAATGCACAGATACGACATGTTGACAGAAAGCAGGTAACATCATTTGCTTATAATTGTGTCAGCACGCATGTTTCATGTTGCTTTTATGTAACGCATGTCCTGCAAACATCATCCATGTGGCTGCTGTTGTCAGTACTTCATGTCTGGTGGTGGTTATTTTTAGATGTTCTTTTAGAAGGCTGATCCTCTTGACTAGCTACTACTATATCGGTTAAACGAGTCTGTGCTGTTATCCAGCTCGTGTGTTGATGACATTTTTATTCTTAAATCTGAGTCATAATCCTGCAGTGGACATATTGATGACTAATGGTTGCAATCAAGTCTGCAGTGCTCCATTTCTTAAGACAGTTTTCAATCATCGTTCTTTTCAATCCACGGACCCCCCTAAATATAATCATCCTCGTGCGTGGGACACCTATCCTGAAATTTTAAAGGCATCTATTTAGTTTCTTGTTGTAGCCCATTTTATATTGTGAAGAATTAATATTATAAATATATCTAAATATTATTTGGAACATATTTAGTTTCTATTGAGTTATTACATTCAAACCCCTGGTTTAAGAAATGGTGACGCTCAGTGGTACACTCAGGAAAGATTTTCATCTAAATTATTCTGAAACCAGCTGAAAACAGTCCTTGCCGTTATGAATTCTTCCATGCATGTTGAATAGAGTAGTCAAAGGTGATGGTCTCTGTCAACAGAAAACGCAGACGCAGCTGTGATGCTGAGCAACTCCAGGTCTTACCCAGGCAAAGAGGTCTGGAGGTTATTCCTTTCTTCCTGAGGTTGGCCGTGATGTCTGGGACTCTGAGGTAAGAAGACGCAACAGCTGGCCAAGAACATTCATTCGTTCGAGAATGGTCAACTGTTGACGTTCATTCTAGAATGTGTTTCGTAAAGGCACACACTAAGCTCTTACAAAAGTATGGAGTTAAGTCTGATTCCAAAGCTGTATCAAATGGAAGGTATTTTAGGTAGATGGTATTGTGTTGAATGAACCTAATTTTAGGGTGTGTTCACACTTGTGTGTCCGGACCAAAAAAAAACAAACTTCTAGTCCTAATCCGCTTAGAGTTCACATTGGCATTTTAACATCAAACCTAAAGGCATAGGTATACATTCACAACCTGATTGGTCGGCTTTGATCCAACAATGCTGGGATAAATGCACTCGTTTAATGTGCGTAGCCTACATATGATGGTATTTTGACCAGCTGAGAACTCTTGAAAAGCTTATAACATATGTAAAGGAGTTGAAACAGCAGCAGGAATCTGTCCGTCACACACAACAACGAAGATCTGCTGTGAGTAGACGTGTTATGTGGCAACATAACGAGAAACATCAGGTATGCTTTAGCATTCTGGCCTTTTTAGGGTCATATCTTGTGACATGTCCCATTTTTGGTCCTTTTACATATCTTTGGTCTGTGTTGCATTCATACTTCATATTGAATCGAGTTTATTTGGAAGCGGACCGAGACTCATCTTTTCTGCGGTCTTGGTCCGCTTGTTTGATGCGCACCAAGGTTAGGATGGCAGTGTTCATACTTATTCGAATGAACTGCTATCACTTCAGGGTTAGTTTTAATCGAACCAAATATGCCAAGTGTGAACACACCCTTAACCTCTTTTTGATTATTTTATTAGTTGACAGCCCAATTGTTAGATTTTTTTTCATTGGAAACTTTAACCAGAAGTGGTACAGCACAGAAACCCTCAAATCTTTTCCCCCCAACAGTCTTCCAGCAGTGACAGCAGTGGGATTAGCAGTCCGGACCACATGGCAGGTGCCAGTTCCATCATCCACAAGATCGACCAAAGAGGACTCCCTGTTTCCCAGGCTCCCTGCAGCCCCACTATTGCAGCAGAAGAGCCGGCCATTTCCTTGAGCCACAACGTCTCGTATGATCACATCAACCGTATCTTGAGGGAGGCCCACTTCAGTAGCCTGCAAACTCGTGGTCAGCAAGGTCCAACGTGATGGACAGTGACTCTTCCAGCACCCATTGGCATTAAGGAACAATGTACTGGGGAGCTTTTAGAGGGATTTTATGGGTCGCTTTAAGGCCTGGCACAAATATAGGCCCTCTAAAAGCATTTATGTTCTTTCTTATAGCACTTTTTCATGTTCATAGTGTTTATGTGGGGCTCTACTTGATGTGTTGATCATGAACTTCACATAGGTGCTATATAAAAGAACTATCTTGAAAAAAACAACTTCTTGTAAGCTTTTCCCCTTTACGAGACAGTCACACATGGTGCTACTGCGGTTCTGGGTCATGTTTTACTCAGACACATGCATTTGGCCACTTTTGACACTCTTTGGTGGGTCTAGATAAGGAAAATAAAATAAAATGTCCTTTTATTTAGGAGCTGAGGTAAACCATGTGATTATATTTGCAGCCCTGCTTTGGAGTCATTCCAGGATGATCAATAATGCTGTTGTTTACAGAAGATGCTGGTTTGGTTCTCACTGGAATTTAGACTCTTTAAGGAAGTTTTTTTTTGGGGGGGGGGGAGGCTTGATGATTGCTTGCATATTCAAAACTCAGGTCTAGAGGATTTCTCCCTGTGTGCCATGAAGGTTGAGACTTCAAATGAGGTAAACAACCTCTTTACCTTAGACGAGGAAACGCATACTAGCACATCAGACTGTAGAGAGACTATTCTGAAAATGCATGCTAGACTCAGGTCTGTTAGTGTACATAATGAAGCACTCTTAGAGAAGGTGTAAGCCAACTGACAGGTGAATTAGTGTGTTAATCCAGTGACTGCAAATTGAAAGCCATGTCCGATATTCATATCGAATTTTAAAATGATCAGAGCTTGAAATACGCAAGTTTAGATCATTCACAAAGCTTAATGTAATACGAGGACTCGTCTTCTACGGCAGACCTAAGGAATGACCTAAAATTAGCTTGCACCTAACTAAGCACTCTGCAGTGTCATGTCACCACAAAATCTAAAAAATTTTACCATAAAATGTCCATACACACACTCATGCCTGTGTCTGACCAATATATATAATGGCTTGATTCATTTCAGAATGGGAAAACAAACTGGAATCGTAGTGTTCCTAAATTTAGTATGCACAAGTATAGTTCAGTCCTTTTTAGATACACATCCTCAACTAAACTTCAGCTTAGTCCAAACAGTTGTATGAGGATACTTGCATCATTTCAAGCAGGTGATCTAATAGTGTACAAGATACTGATACACTTTCAACTACTCAGTGCACACAATACTGTACAACCCAGGCACTGTGCTTTGTGTGAAAGACTATTAGCTTTTGATGATGAAAATGTCCCTGCAGTCACCATTGTTTTGTATGTAGGACTGTACATAATATATAGCTAGCATATATACAATATTTGAAATCATTGTTATTTTATGAATTGTTCCTCTGATGTAAATTAAATAAAGATTTTTTTTTAATTACATATTTTTTTTATTTCCGTTTCAGTCTCCGAATGGACATTTGTATTCAAACTTGCCTTTCAAAACTCATGGCTTTAGTTTTAGAAGTTGCTGTAACATTTTCACACAAGAGAATTTCTTTATATATTTGCACACAAGGTAGACAATGTTTTGGCAGGCTGTATTCTAATCAAACTCGACTATGTGGGTGTTAATGTTTGTTCTTATTTTATAATGCACACAATAAGTGCTTTTAATAAGGAAAGACTAGTGCAAATAGTAGCAGCCGTTTCAGTAACACTCGTGTTTAACACCTCAACTGAAAAGCGTCCTGAGTAGTTTCTCAATAGTATCGCAAAGAATTCAGAGTGATTTGAAAAGATCATCCAGACTATTTCCAGCCTTAATGTGAACCTCTAGCAGCATTTGACGGTACGTAACGAGTATGTTGCAATTGCAATTGCAGGTAGATGTTATCTCCATAAGCACTGGTTAAGTCAGTAACCACATTCACATGCACAAGAAATCCTTGACAGCAACTGGAATATTCCTGTATACATGTAGTCGGCATATAAACAAAAACATGCATGTTCTTTTTCTGCTATTCTCTGGTGGAAATACTGGAGTTTTTTCTCAGTAATTCAGCATATTGACATCAACTCATCAAGAGAACATTGACATGCAATATGTACATTACCTTTCAAAAATTTGGGGTTGGTAAGTTTGTGGTAAGTGTTTGTGAAAAAAATTGAGTTTGATCTTCCTAACAAGGTGTTAAAAGTGACTCAAAAGTATGATTAATACAAGCATCAGCCAGTGGTCTCTAGAATATTAGAAACCACCAGAATATTGTTCTAATCGGGTCATGGCGATCATGTTACTGCAGACTAAAATTTGCATGTGCATGTAAATGTAGTCACTTTCAGCAATTCTAATAATAAGGTTGTTAACCATTCCATTCAAAAATGTCTTTCACTGCAAAGCTGATTCTGTGCAAGAAGAAATCACTCAAGGCATGAATGGAATGGTTCCCCCCATGTCAGTACACAACCGTAAAGGAAAGTTGGCATCAGAGATTAAGGAAGGAGAAGGCAGACACTTGCTCACTTGATGTGGGTGAGCCAGCAGTTCTCTCACAGCTTTTCTCACTCGCACAGTCTATGCCTGTAGTGGCTTCTACACTTGTCTGGGTGTCTGACTCGACAGGAACAGGCTCAACCAAACACACAGGTTTGCTTCTGTTCACTAGCTCCATTCCACTGAAGAGCGACGGTCTGAGTGGTTCTGAGATCTTGGAGGTGTTTCTGTTTCCCCCTTCTTCTTGCTCTCTTGTCATATGAGACCCAGGTGCAGCACTGCTACCCTGTGGGTATTGTGTAGATGGGGTCTCCTCTGATGGGATTACCGAGGTTGCGATTCCTCCGAGTCGTCCTGGAACAAATGGGATGGTCATAGATTCAGAGGGCTGGTCTGAAAGTGAAGGGCTGGCGAAGGTTGGACGCTCAGCACTGTCACACCTGGGATTTGTGACACAACCAAGCAAGGCTTCGAACTGCCTTAGGAGCTAGTTAACAAAAAAAAAGAATATGTTAGTCCCACAAAATCACAAGAGGATAGAACAAGGACAATTGTGCTTATCAGTAAATATTAGCGGTGTTAATTATTATTAAAGAGGCCATATTATGCCATTTTACAAAGTCTTGTTTTTGGGATCTATTAGAGTAGGTTTTCGGGCTTGAATGTTCAAAAAACATTGTTTTTCATTGTTGCAGCACCTCTCTTCCCAGTCTGTCAGTAACACTCCGTTTAGTTTCTGTCTCTACGAAGCTCCTCTTTCCGAAAAGCGCAATGTGCTTCATAACACTTGGACAAGACGACAACACACTACAAACACAACTCAGCCCTGCCTCACCCCTTTTTTGTGTATTCCTTGGGTGGGAATTTTTTTTTGGGGAATTTATTATTACCATTTCGCAGTATAAATCAGCATAACAGACTGTTTTTATACAGCTAAAATAATGGAATGGATGACAATGGAAGCCTCACACATTCAAATTACAAATGGCTGCATCCACTCTTAAATAAAAAATAAGGTAGATAGAGAATTTTGAGTGGACCGTTTAACTTTGCAGATCTTTTTCAAGTACAACATTACACACTAAAGAAAGTTAAAATTGTAAAAAAGAATAATAGCTTTATTATTATTGAATATTCTGTTTCCACTCATTTCCACATGGTTTTGGTGACGGTACCTTGGTTGCCTTGTTGGCGACAGGGCCTGCGGTTCCGTCACTAAGTTGTCTGAGGCGTTTGTGTGTGATATTGAAAATATGATCTAGAGAGAGGAAGTCTGAAGACATCAGGCAGGCCAGAGCACACAACGTCCTCTGCAGGAAGCAAACACAAACTGTTTATGCTGTGCGTTATCAAAGCAAGTTAAAGAAAACAATTTAGGTTTATTTAAAAAAGAGCCTACATGTTGCAGAATAGGAAACATTACCATCTGGACGATTTGTGTGTGGTCCTGAAGTCTGCGAGAGAGAAGTTCAACAACCACCTCACAGTTGAGAGTTGAGCATCTGAGAGAAAACAGAAGCAAGACATCAGTTATTTAACTGAGATTACTGACCACTGGAATAAACATCTGTTAAAAGAAAACTGTATGCGCTGACATTATAATCCAAGGGTGTATTGCAGATCAGTAATGATCAACACTGATGCCAAAAAAATCAAGAACATGTCTCGTATGGAATGTTTTACTCTTTGATGAAGTACTGGTTCTCTTCTCTGGACAGGAAGACTTTGGAACCGTTGGTCAGTCGGTTGATAAGCGCCGTCTCCTGACCACAGTCCCCCAACTGAATGGCCTCCACACTGATTTAAAAGAACAAATACTAAAATAATGAATATCTCAGAATAAATATGTGAATCTCCCAAAACCTCAAAAGAATCTAATCAAAAGAAAAAAAAATATTAATGTACTGTATTTTGCTTTGTGAACATGATGCCCATTTATTCATGCTTATTACCAC
The DNA here is from genome assembly GCA_036326025.1 of Chrosomus eos. Classification (NCBI taxonomy): domain Eukaryota; kingdom Metazoa; phylum Chordata; class Actinopteri; order Cypriniformes; family Leuciscidae; genus Chrosomus; species Chrosomus eos. Next base: position 29,833,136 of record CM070830.1, on the reverse strand, counting down.
TATGTGAAAAAAAGTAAAGTACTGTTTAAAGGTTTGGGGTCAGATTGATCAAAAGTGACAATATAATGTTACAAATCCTTTCTATGTCAAATAAATGCTGTTCTTTTTTAACTTTCTAAACATCAAAGAATCCAGAAAAAATGTATCACGAATTCCCCACAAATATTATAAGAAATGTTTCTTGAGCAGCAAATCAGCATTTTAGAATTACTGTATTTCTCAAAGATCATGCGACACTGAAGACTGGAGTAATGATGCTGAAGCTTTGACATCACAGGAATAAATTACATTTTAAAATATATTCAAATAGAAACAGTTATTTTTTATCAAATAAATGCAGCTTCAGTGAACATAAGGGACTTCTGGCAATATTTGTTATACTGCCTTTAATGTATGCAGATTTTAATTTAAAAAAGAATCTCAACCATACTGATTCATTATGAGAATGACTATTTATGCTTAATTATCAGTCATGTTTCAATGGTCCAATATTATTTCTATCTTGTGATTTTGTGTGAAATATGACAAATGACATCTGACATGACTCTGTATGCTGCGATTTTAGTTCTGGAAATGAGATGCCAGCATTAAACCCCCCTTGGTGATGCAATGACCTGGAGTTAATGACCTTAAACACTTGAGGAAGCAATGTGTGTAGACCACCATCAAGAACAGAAGCCCTGTAGCAGTCCCTTACCGTTCCGATAGGTCACCACTCTCCCGACTCGCCCCGGAGTGGCTGCCCGACTTACTGCTTCTTCCCAGTGAGGCCTGGCTGGCTTCCGCCGTCTCCTGGGACGAGCTCTGCCCACTGTCCGTTTCCTCCCAGCCTCCACCAGCCAGCCCTGGGCACCTGTGGGATGCTAAGAGAAGGAGAAATGCTCATTTCTTTTAAACTATTAACATGCACTGCTTTTATAACCTGGTGCATGGCTCACCTCTGTGGTCGTGGGATGGGATGTTGTAGGCACATGCTGGCACTGCCATCTCCACAGTAGCAGAGGGCGCCACCACAGCGTGGTAGTGGTTATCATGGAGACGGATGCCAGGATGCTCTGTTGGAGGAAGGACAGCGCTGGCAACCACCTCGGCTGCTTTCTGAATCTTGTCCAATAGAGTCCCTCCACCTGAACGAGAGAGAGTACACACACCAGAATGCCTTTCAGTTGTAAATATTAGTGTTGAGCTCAGGACTTGGATGAATAACATTAAATGTCTGTGTCTTACTGGACTCTTTCCTTCCTGGGCTGTATCCAAACCCCTGCGTGCCAGACCTGTGCGACTCTGAGCCCATTCCTGCAGAAATCAGAAATCTTGGTATTATTCACATACCATACCCATTTAACATTTCTTAACTCATATTAAAGTATACCCATTATATTTTTTCGGATAATACCTTTTATGTAGTGTTATAAAGCTGTTTGGGAACGTAAAATGTCCGCAAAGTTTCAAATATCAAAGTGCAGGATAAATGGAGTTAATGTCTCCCAAAAGAAAGAACCGATTGTGAAACGAGTCGTCAGTAATTCCAGTCTTATTAACCTACGTAGGTAGGTTTGTAACACATTTGCATAATGCCATTCAATGATCTTCATCGGTGTCTGCTTTGACCCGCCTTCAAACACTGTAGTTATAGATGATGCTGGGAAGAGTTTAGTTTGTGATTTTGATATGTCAAGAAGATCCACATTTGCGAAAGCAAATCCACATTGCAGTCACCGAGGACTCACAGTCAAACTGATACGATGAAAATGACGCCATTGTTACTGTTTGTATCACTGTGTTCAGATATGGTAACAGGCTTTTGGTTTCCGACATGCTCTAGAAGAGGTAGACCAATCACAACAGACTGGGTCATCTGACCAATCAGAGCAGAGGAGTTTAGAGAGACCTTGGTTTCGGACATTGTGATAAAAGAGGTGATGCTGAAATGTATATTATGAGAAAATAAAAGTGTTTTTGACCTTGTATTCATGTAAACCTATTGTAGAAGACCTCCAAAATAAAAACAAAAAAGCATAATATGGTGAAAATACCAAAACAGTACTCACCCAGAGATAGTGTCAGTGTTTTGTGTTGAGACAGTCCAGAATCTGAGGACATGGTATCATTAAATAGTAGGCTAGCCAACTCCTGTATAGAAACAAACGCTGGCTCAATTCAGACATAACAAGGAACAAACAACAAATAGACAGAAGAGTGAATGCCTGCGGTATTAATTGTATATTTCATATTCTTTATGAATAGAAGTGCATCTATGGTTGTTTTTTATATATACCATAAACTGTAAAACATACATTAAAGTAATAAACAGAGGGTCAACATACAAGACTACAAAAAGAACTTAACTGGAGTTTAATGGGTTAATGATATTGATTTGTCACAGAGAGAAAGTTTTACCTGTGCTGAGCTTCTAACTTTCTGAAAAAGAGCACTTCCATGGATGGGGTCCGGGGGGCCGCTGTAGACTAAGAAAGACATACGTAATACAGTCACCCTTTTTATTGACTCAAATAAACTCAAAACATAACTCAATCTATTTACTTATTTAAAATGCTTTACTGTTCAAAGGTTTGGGGTCAGAGTGCTTTTTGTAATAGTATTTAAACTAAGTATATTATGAGAAGTCTTTCACCAATGCTGCATTTATTATATGAAACATACAGTAAAAACAGAAATATTGTGTAATATTATTAATAAAAAAAATCTGTTTTTTCTGTTATTTATTCCTGCTAATAAAGCTGAAATCGCAGCATCATTACTCCAGTCTTCAGTGTCACATGATCCTTCAGAAATAATTCTAATATGCTGATTTGCTGCTCAAGAAACATTTCTTATTATCAATGTTGAAAACAGTTGTGCTGCTGCTTATTATTTTTGTGGAAACTGTTAAAAAAATTGTCAGTATTCTATAAGAATATGAAGCCTAAAGAACAGCTTGTATTTTAATAGAAATATTTTGTAACATTATGAAATTCTTTACTGATACTGATTCTCAATTGAATGTCTTAAAATTACTGAACGCAAACTTTCAAACAGTATGTTCTTCCTGCTGATATTGTTACTTATTCATCAGTGCATGTTATTCCAAAGAAAAAAATGTTTTTTCATCAAAATATAAATGATTTCTTTGCTTTTAGACAACTTCCAAATTTTGCTGACTTCATCAATCCGTCCCATTTTTCATGTAATACAAAGACCACTTTTAACAATCCAATCAATTCTCAATGGCTAAAATCAAGTCCTGCCCTACAATTTTTATCTCATTGAATATAATAAAGCAGGTTGCAAACATCCCCGGATCTTGATTATAAGATTTTCACAAGTTACTGATGCTCTGGTTTTGATGATTGAAACATTAGGGGTCGTGTTCACGGACTCCTAAGAATCAGTCAATATGACTTCTTTTAAAAAGTGTTTACCTTGAATTGTTTAGACCTGCTTACCTATTACTTCCTGTATAAATGTAGCATTCCGCCGTAGCTCTGTGAGAAGTGAGGTGGTCCATGGCCACATAAATGCAGGAGAATCTTCAGGACCTTGGACAGGGTTAAAAGCACAATAAACACCACAGACCAACTAAAGATAGCAAAAATACTTCAAAACATTGAGCTCAATGAAGGGAGCTCACCATTACTCTTTGCTGGGTTTAAACCTTCAACCTTCTGGTTACCAACCCAAACTGAGCCACACCACTCTATCTCACCTTAAGTTTGACGTGGCAGGACTCCACCTGTAGTCTCTCCAAGAGGTACTCGAGAAGACACTGGCAGCAGCCCACTGACTCATGGGAAATTTCTTAGTTACCATGACTGTCAAGGTCCACTGATGACAGAAAATTCTATAACCTGCCCTATTCTACTTTCTTCTGTAATGCCTCAAAAAGGATACTGCCGATTTCCTCAAAAAGATAGCCGGGACAAGGCGATTCGTCATCTGATGTTGCCCGCATAAGCGTTGGCACCTGAGACACAAAAAAGAGGTGAGGAAATCTCTCTTCCCAAAGTCACCTTTAAAGTCAGTTTGAAACGGAAGTTGCAATATTCTTTTCTTCGCTATTGCTCTTCGAAGGAATTTTAAAAAATGATGTGCACAGCACAGATAAATAATTTATAATAAATACTGAAATATTCCATAAAAAAATGTTGCTTTCATGGTGACTTTAACTCGCTGTATATGTGGTGTGTGTGTGTGTGTGTGTGTGTGTGTGTGTGTGTGTGTGTGTGTGTGTGTGTGTGTGTGTGTGTGTGTGTGGTGTGTGTGTGTGTGTGTGTGTGTGTGTGTGTGTGCATTCTTAGCAGTACTGTGGTATAACCATCTAAATTACAGTGATACCAAGTTACGTTACTATATACAATGAATGTAACATGGTATTTAACACTAGTACATTAAATGACTAGTTTTACTATAGAAAATAGGCACTCATGTTGCTGCTATGGTACAAGTAAAAAACATGGTAGGACCACGGTACATGTCCAAAACACCATGGACGTACCATGGTATTTTGGTCGTGTAACGTTATTTTTCTTTTTAAGTGTCTGTAAACATAACTATCATTTATATGCAGATTTATACAGTCTATTTAACTGCTGCTAACGCCAGGTATACAGTAAACAACGTAGAAAACTAGGTTTGGCGTAAAAGATAGCTGAAATGACATAATATCCCTGGTGCCACGGATACGTACTTTTTGTAGGAAAATCAAACGTTCCAATAATGTAGCCATGATGGAGCAATCTGTGTTTTTTCGCCGGTCTATGTACCATTGCTCACAGGGCGGGTGACCGTGCGGATCCTGGCTGCCCAAGAATATCCTCAATCACACGGACCTCTGTTTAGCTCGCCCACTCTGATTTTACACAGCGCTGTCCGGTTTGTGAATCGGATCTTTTCAGTGAAATAGTTGAACAGGTTCAGAAATATTTAATCACGAATGACTCCATCGAAAAGATCTGTTCAATGCAATCAATTCGCGGAAATGAGTTCAATGTGGTTGTAGCCAATAGAACGCGGTCCTTAAGAGCACGTGACTGGATACGGAAGTTAATCTGGGGTGGGTTTTTTGACCATCCTGAAAATGTCTTTGAAATCAACTCACGTTACTATTGGCTCTTCACCAAACGCAGGAAACTATAACAGTAAAATCAGCCAATCAGAAAGCAGCGAAGATATATCTGTTCCATATTAACGCTTTGATTGGCCAATAACTCGACAATGGGAGGTTTACACACGTTATCTCAGAGGTCAACAGAATGGCGCTGTCCATGTTGAATATACACACTACAACATCTCTCTGAGTGTGTGACTTTTGTGAAAAACTATGATGGGTCACAGAGATTTTAAATGAACTTCGACACACCAAAGTATTGCTTTTTAAAAGATTATTTTCAAGTCTTTGAACTATGTCTGGTTCAAATGTTTGGACTCGCAGCAGAGCGAGAATGAGACTCTTCCCAGAGCTGTTGGCTCAGTGCTCAGGAGAGGTACACGTTCATTCATTATTCATTATTAGTTTAATCAGTACTGTCATGTGTGTAACGTAAGTTATGTATGTACATACATATACACACTCACTCAACTCACTAACTGGCCGCTTTATTAGGTACACCTACTCACTAAGAACAGGAAACCGAGGTTACAATTTGCACTGGCTTACCAAAATTTGACAATAGAAGATTGTAAAAATGTTGCCTTGTCTGATGAATCTTGATTTCTGCAGCGATATTCAAATTGTAGGGTCAGAATTTTATGTAAATGTGGTGGTGTAAAGGTGTTTCAAATATTTTCTTGGCACACTTTGGACCCTTAGTATCAGTTGAGCATCGTTTAAACACCACAGTCTACCTGAGTATTGTTGCTGTCCATGTCCATCCCTTTATGACCACAATCTTCTGATGGCTAAGTTACTTCCAGCAGGATAATGCTCCATGTCACAAAGCTCAAATTATCTTATACTGGTTGAACATGACAATGAGTCACTTTACTCAAATGGCCTCCACAGTCACCAGATCTCAAACCAATAGAGCAACGTTGGGAGATTCACATTAGATAGATAGGTTATATTATCGTTTTGTAAAGCTGTCTGTTGTTCTATTATCATATTATTAGGCAACTGCTTATGGGAAATGTGTGGCCGCCACAACCACTGGAAAACAGGAGCTGACCAAAAACATGTGTGTCAAAGAATTTGAAGCACTGAGAAGCTGCTTTCAATCTGCTGTGAGTGTTTTATTGCGATTATGCTGCATTTAGACAAGTATTTTTTTTTTTGACAAGTATCCTGTATCCACTTCACACAAACCTACAGTAGAGACATTAATCAAAAAACAATGTTTAAGATTCTAAAGTATCAGTCATTTTTAAATTATTTTATACTTTAATTATTATTAAATTGTTGTAGCTCAAACATTAGGGCATGACGCTAACACCAAGGTCATAGGTTTGATTCCCAGGGAATGCATGAAACCTGAATGCAATGCAAGTAGCTTTGGATAAATGCATCAATGTAAATTACAAATTTTATATTAATGTTTATAAATATTCTCTGTCTAGAAATTGTAATATAAAAAATGTTATGTGTATATAATATATGTTGTTGGCTTTTCCTAACTAATTGTTTTATATTTGCAGGCGAAAAAGGGAGTAAAGTGAACAACATCATGAATAAATATGATAACCTTGGAGATCATTTTAATGAATTAGCCTGTAAAACATTTCTGGTGATGAATATCTTTCATAATTGCTTTTGTCATTTCTCTCTCTCTGTAAATACACAGATATATAAATAATGTTTCAAATGGATAATTGTACTGTGCACAAAACCACAATGAATTTTTTTCATAAAAACGTGGAATCATATTTCTCTTCCTTTGTTCAGACATATTGTTACAATATAATATATAGAGGCAGTTTAGACTGAATTATATCACCATCTGCATCATTACTTTGCTGTTTTCACATATCAATATATCAGAATTGGGATAAAAGAGGCAGACTAATGATAACCAGACGTTGTGTGTTGTTTGGAGTGTGTAATTGATGAGGGAGTGTCAGAATGAGAAATGAGATATGAGGTGTTGCGTGATGGGTGGTCATTATCACGCCCTTGACCGCCGATTGCAGATCAGCACTCCAGTCAGGCTCCAAATTTGGACTCGCTCCTGAAATCTAAGATGGCGGTTTTAAGGGGTTTGTTTCCAATCAAACAAAAGCAGGCTGAAACATGAAAGGCCAGCTGATTAATGTGTATCCGTGGGGTGTATGTCACTGGCACCACAAAAGATTATGGGCTCTTAGTCGTCTCGTATGGAATGTAAAGCTGTGCCACTGTTAAATACACCCTTCCTGCACAACCCGCACCCTCATTAGCCACATGTTAATTGATAGAAGGGCCATAAAGGCAGCCACTAATGACTGGGGATCAACAAACGAAGAACGGCTCCGGTATTAAAAAAATGTTTCAAGCAAAGCTATGACCTGTATATCTATAAGAAAACACATGCTACGGGTTATGCTTTAGCTTAGTCACAATCAGTGTTTGTGGCCTTCCTTCATATGGGCTTCATTCGCACATTTACAGTGCACTACAAGGTGTTAATTGAAAGGGAATGGTCCTTTGGAAACGGTTATGTTTGGTCCAAATTGGCAATAAAATCGAAAGGTTTAGGCTGGGGAACTTGTCTTCTTGACTTTAAAAAGGCTTATGCAGACAATCAGTTCTGTGCACATTGAGCATTAATGTAGCACATGTCCTTTATCATCAGAGGTGGACAAAGTACACAATTTACTTACTTGAGCGAAAGTATACTACTGGTCAAATATTGTGAAGACTGATTTTTACCTTGCTGTTATCTATAAGCTAGTGTGCTCCTAAACAATGGCAAAATTCGCATTTAGAAGACCAAACCCACGTTGAAAATGACAGGTTGATGTCAGAATCCAACGTCAGAATGACGTTAATCTCCAATTTTGGACAGAGGTTGTATTGTGGTTGAAAATGAAAATGGGGTTGACATCAGCAAATAATTAATAAAAAATTGTATTACAAGTTTGCTGAAATATGCAAATGAGGCATTGTCTAATTAAATATGCACTAATTGGATGAACATTGGATGAAGTCAGGTTAAAAATTGTTTCATTTATTTGATATATTAGAGCCAAAAGGTTTTACAGAGGGGATTTTGGATATCTCTATTTATTACTCCGCAAATCAGAATATTCGCCATTTCTTTAGGAATGAAATGTTGTATAAAACCAGAAGAAATTATATATGAACAAACCCTTTTGTAAAAGCCTTCATAATATGGATAATAATAAAACTGTAAAGTTTAGTGTATGTAAGTGTTACTGAAGTGGAGATTTCTGGCTCAATGTAGTAGGAAATACTCATATTGAGAAAATGGCCTTTAAATATATATACTGTAATTAAATCTACAGATGCAAATAGATAAAATGCACTAAAAGATAGTTAAAAGTGTATTTTGGATGTTTTCTGCACTAGTCTGAAAAAACACTTTATGGAAAGCCCAAAATCTCAAAATTGACAGATGCATGAAAAAACACTGGTTTTGCCTGTAGTGTCTCTCGTTAAAGTAAAAGGTTTCCAGAAAAAAATAATACTCAAGTACAGATACTCAAAAAGTGTACTTAAGTACAGTACTCAAGTAAATGTCCTTTGTTACTGTCTACCTCTGTTTATCATGCCAATACTTGACATGGCAAATCAACCAGGGACAGCAACAACGTTTTAAACATTTCTAATTCTTTTATAGTCATCAAGCATGCCATATTCATGACATCATATTAATTGAGAGGCTAAACAGGATATTGTGCATTCAAAAAATTGTTTGTCACAGTGCAGGAATATTTATCCATAAATGAAAATCACTTACTCACCCTCAAGTTGTTCCAAACCTGATTTTCTTTCTTCTGTTGAACAGAAAAGAAGATATTTTGATGAATGTGGGTAACCAAACAGGTGCTGGGGGCCCACTGACTTCCTGAGGTTTTTATTTTTTCATTTGGCAATGGGGCTCTTCAACTTTTTGGTTACTCATTCTTCAAAATATATTTTTTTTTATGTGTTCAGCGGAAGAAAGAATTTCATAGACCACTTGAGGGTGAGTACATTATGACAGAACTTTCATTTTTTTGGGTGAACTATCCGTTTAAATGAACTGCACAAAAAAAGTTTACTATTCGCTATAGAATGTAACCTAAAACCTTAAGCTTGAGGGGAAAAGTTCATAGACATAATTTGTACATAACTTGAAAATATGAACACAAAGAACATTTTGCATAGAAATTCGGTTACACATAAATCATCTTTATTAATTTAACCCATTTTTTACCCAAAAGAACAAACTAAAATGGTTTAGGCCAAATAGTTATCAACTTCTGAAATCTGCTAACATGTAACTTGAGTATTTTTAGAGGTCTCCACGTCATGCTAATACACCTGTACATGGATAAGTAAGCTCTTATGATTTCATAATCTCTTATGATTTCAAACCATATCTCTGCCTCTCTCTCATATTTCAAAAGAGCAAATATATATATTTGCTCTTTTGAAATATGAAATTTATCAAAAGAATATCAATTAACATGATTAGTTTAACCAGCAAGGTATAACAAAATGCAGTTGGGGGAAAAAGACGCAATCCACACACAGTGTGGGTGTAACAGACTTCATACACATCACTGCAGAACATAAACCCATGAGGCACTGATAAGAATCACATCTTCATAGGCAAATATATGGAATATAGAACAACAAAGCAATGCAACCCTGAAAGAAATCCATTGCACAGTGAAAACAAATAATTGTTACGTTCAACACTGAATCAAGAATCTATATGGTCCAATTTCAGACAAACTTACTAGTTACTTTCATCGTGATAAAACAGTCAAAGACAAGCTAAACACAAATCAAAGAGAAAAACAATACGCACAATTATTTTAGTCAGCTAGCAATAAATCAGACATTTTGCATCAGTCGGAACATCAGCGATTCTCATGACTTCATTCACTCATAGCTGGTTTCACTAACTATTAGATGTAACAGTTAACAATATAGTTAACTTTTAAATATACTATTAATTATCATAATTTAACTCTTTGGAAGAAAAATCTGATACTGCAGCAGACTCACATAGAAAGTCACTCCTTTAAAAGGCGTAAATTTGATTGCATTAAAAAGAGAAAGAACTTAAAACATTAGATCAAACTATGTTTCATTAAGGACTTTGGATGAATATGAAAGAAAATATTATTTTCAGGATTTTTCTGAAACCCATTCTGAAGTCTCTGGCTGGACTTAACCATGTACACTTGAAAAACAAAGATGTCAGTGACTCTAGTCTCAGATAAGAAACTTATTTTTACCAATCAGACTGACCACTGAACATATTGGCCAAGGTAACATTAACACTCCATGTTCAAAATACAGAATAGCAGATTGAAAGCACTAAGGCACAGTAAATGGTCCAATAGTTCCTAGAGAAAAAAAAAATCAGGTCCTACAAAGATAAAAGATTTTTTTTAAACTCGCCTCATATTAATTGTAAAGCCGACGGAAGTTTCTGGCTGCTATTTTCATTCACGGTAGGAAGTATGCAATAACTAAATTACATTTTACAACTTGGCATATCATTTATCATAGCAGACACAAGGGGGTACACTTGTGCCGTTTTTACTTCCTATTCCTTTCTGCGGTCCAGAACACAATATTCTTAAATGCCCTGCGTGCCCATCAAGGCCCATTTTTAATGTGATGCCCGCTCAGTTTATTGCACCAGATTCAGCAAATCTCACACAAAACAATAATGGAGGCTCATAAGGGACTATGGATTCAGTGTTCCCGGCAGACAACTAAAGGATCACATCACAGTGCCCACTGTCATCATGAACCCAAAAGGAATGTTGTGTCTACTTTCAAAATGAGGAGGAAGGAGATTCTTCTCACAGCCAGATCACACGTCCATTTGAAAGGTCCATGTGGTTCTAGAGGTTGTCATTCCAGAACATTCTCCTCTAGTCTTCATTCTCCTGCCTTTGAAACGTCTGTTTAAGCTGGCGTGTGTGAACCAGAGACCCTGCCAGCAGCTGTCCCTTTAGGTCAGCGTTTAAGTCTACGTCCCGCAGAAGATCCAGGTCAGCACCTCCTCCAGCCTCAGGGTCCACAGCTCTGCGCCTCCTCCTAAGGTCATTCTGTCCGCTCCTCTTCTCCTCTATATTCTCCTTCAAGTCCCTGCCTCCTTTTTGCTTAGGCATCGGCGGGAGTTCTGCTTTGGGTTCACCTTGCTCTTTCTTCGCGTCAATGACCTGCTGTAGTTGGTCTAGTCGTTCCTTTTGCTCAAGAATTCTTTTCTCCTTCTCGGCACGTTCCACGATCTCTTTATCCGTCTTCTCTCGTTCCCGTTTTAAACTCTCATCCTCAACACGTTCCTTGTCCCGCCGCTCCTTCTCCTGCCGCTCACGTCGCGCATCAACCGCCTGTTGCATCTGGTCTAGCCGTTCCTTGTGCTCGAGCAATCTTTTCTCCTTCTCGGCACGGTCCATGATCTCTTTATCCATCTTCTCTTGTTCCTGTTTTAACCTCTCTGCTTCAAGCCTCTCCTTCTCTAGCTGTTCCTTTTGCTGCCGCACGTGTTCTAGCTCCTGCTCGCGTGCCAGTTCCTCTCGTCTTTCCCGCTCCTTCCTCTCCTTCTCAACTCGGGCCTGCACTTCCTTCTCAATCCTTTCCTTATCCAACTTGTCTTTCTCTATTCTCTCCTTCTCCGCCTCCAGTTGGGCCAGTTTCTGATCCAATCTCTGCTCCTCATCAAGAGCGTCAGGATTGATTTTGGGTGGTTCTGGTTCTCGTTGGTGCAGCGGAACACCTTCCGCATCGACCTCTGCAGGTACTGCTTCGCCTTGCCCCGCTTGGTTTTTCAACTCCAGCTCCTTCTTGAGAACTTCAGCACCTTCTTCTTGCACTGATTCAAGGGCATTGTGGGGAAGACCGGCTACAACATGAGCCTCTTTTGCTGCTGGGTCCTCAGGAACCGGCTCAACCTGGGGCTGTTGGAATTGGGCCGAAACAACAGCGGCAACTTTAGGCTTCACTGACCCCACCATCCCTTCCAGCCTCTGCACAACATTCTCCACCTCACCTGCACCATCTCCTACAAAAGACATGATATGTTTCATTACTGCACTGCATGCAAAATCACTTCAGAAGGAGGCACCAATACTGCTCATTCTCTTTATATTTTTCACTATATGACCATGGCCACAAGTAAATTTGAGAAGAGCTGTGTCTGTATTGGTACCACCAGTATGTAACAATGAATGTGTTTACATGCACATTCTTAACTAGATTATGCTTAATAAGCCGGCAATGCATGTGATCGTGTAACCGCATTAACCCGTTTTCCTTTATCGGAGTAAGGTCATAAAAGGCTTATGCATAAAACTATCATCACAGCAAGATTTTTGCCCCTTAGGCGGTTTCGCCCAGCATGTAAATGCATTAACCAGCTTTCTGTTGGCTTGTTGAAGTGCGCACGTGTGATACGTGACCGGAACGCATCCTTTTCTTGAAATCTCGTGCAGAAGCAGCAGAGGTGATCCAGTCAAAATGCTGCATCTGTAACTGCACGAGAGTCAAGTCAAGTCAAGTCAAATATATTTATATAGCGCTTTTCACAATACAGATTGTATCAAAGCTGCTTTACAGTATCAATCAAAACAACTCAACAATGTTTGTTTATTACTGGACATCCAAAAAGGACATCCAAGTTTGGTAGAGCTGATCAATGGTATGATTGTTTAATTAATTTGAATATCCCCAACTGAGCAAGCCAAAGGCAACAGTGGCAAGGAACCGAAAAACTCCATCAAGTGACCCAATGGTGTCCTAAAACTCCATCAGATCACCCAATGGAGAAAAAAAAAACCTTGGGAGAACCCAGGCTCAGTCGGGGCCAGTTCTCCTCTGGCGTTTATGAACTAGAGGCCGAATTTACAGTAACTGTAAGATAAAAATTTATATAAATGCCTGGCTAAATAGATGCGTCTTTAGTCTAGTTTTAAACTGGGAGAGCGAGTCTGAGCAACGAACAATATCAGGAAGGCTATTCCAGAGCTTCGGAGCTAGATGTGAAAATGCTCTCCCTCCTTTGGTGGATCTGGATATCCTAGGAATGACCAGAAGCCTCGAATTTAGTGATCTTAAAGAGCGCGATGGATTGTAAGGCGATAGAAGATCCGTTAAATAGACTGGAGCTAAACCATTTAGAGCTTTATAGGTCAAAAGCAATACCTTGTAATTAATACGGAACTTTATAGGTAACCAATGAAGTGATGATAAAACTGGTGTTATATGATCATATTTTCTTGATCTAGTAAGAACTCTAGCGGCTGCATTTTGGACTAACTGTAGCTTGTTTATTGAGGATGCAGGACAACCAGCTAATAAAGCATTACAGTAATCTAGTCTCGAGGTCATGAATGCATGAACTAACTTTTCTGCATCAGAAACAGATAGCATATTACGTAGCTTAGCAATGTTTCTAAGGTGGAAAAAGGCAGTTTTTGTAACATATGAAATATGCTTTTCAAAAGACAGGTTGCAGTCTAATATAACACCTAGGTCTTTTACTGTAGCGGATAAAGTAACAGGGCATCCTACTATGTTAAAGTTGTGTTGTGAGAGGTTTTGTAGATGGTCTTTAGAACCGATAAGTATAACCTCTGTCTTATCTGGATTTAATAAAAGAAAGTTACGCGTCATCCAATCTTTTATATCTTTAACACAATCTGTCAATTTGGATAATTTAGCGTATTCATCTGGCCGTGATGAAATATATATTTGAGTGTCATCAGCATAGCAATGGAAACTAATTCCATGTTTCCTTAGAATATTACCAAGTGGCAGCATATATATTGAGAATAATAAAGGGCCTAACACAGATCCCTGCGGCACTCCATGGTTTGCCGAAGTCATGATCGATTTTTCTCCATTTAAGTAGACGAAATGGTAGCGGTCAGATAAGTATGACCTGAACCAGCTTAATGCTTGTCCTTGAACACCAGTGTAATTTTGTAGTCGATCTAAGAGTATTGTGTGATCTATAGTATCGAACGCAGCACTAAGATCAAGTAAAACTAGTACTGAGATACAGCCTTGGTCCGAAGCTAAAAGTAGATCATTTATGATTCTAACAAGCGCAGTTTCAGTGCTATGATGTGGCCTGAATCCAGACTGAAACTTTTCATAGATGTCGTTTTCTTGCAAGAAAGAGCCGAGTTGAGCGGACACAACTTTTTCTAATATTTTTGACATAAATGGAAGATTCGAAATGGGTCTGTAATTTGCAGTGTTGTGCAAGTTACTTCCAAACTGGAATACATTATATATTACATGTTACTGTTATTTAAAAGTAATTCATTACCTTACAATATTACTGTCTCAGAATTGTAATGCGTTACATTACTCCTGTATTACTTTTGAGTTACTTTCACCAAAATAAATATACAGAAGTAGAACTTAACATTCTAAAATGACTAGGGCTTTACGATATGCGATATGAAACCGAAATCGCGACACTCAGATCCACAAACCTGCAGAATCGCGACACACCCCTTCCAACTCCCAGTGTTATCCATACCAGATCCAATGCTACCACATCTTTAAATTACTATTAGTATTATTTGAAGTTAACTTAACATTATAAAATACGTAGACACCAAAAAACAAGTTGAGGATAAATTATTTAAAATTTGGGAATTCCAGCGTTATGGACATGACATTTAGGCTACTGTCAAAACTTGAAAAATAAATTCTCAGAAAATGCATTAATACACCAAAATATTAAAAAGTCTGTTTATCCATAGGCTCCTCCCTGAAAGGAGTCCAGACATTAGAAAAATATCAGTCTACACATGCATTTTATATTTAAGGAAATAGACAGTCATGCGTGACAAAAAAAAATCTTTAACTTTTAGGAGACAACGATTTTTGTTGTTGTAATTTTGTGAATTACACTGCGCAAATCGGATGAAGAAGGGTTGGCTCTCCACCGACAGAACATAAAATATTAATTTTATTTTATTTTTCGTGTTCGCATTTATGAGGAAAAAAACAATGTTACAGACGTGACAGTTCTTCGTTACGGACGCGAGCGCTCTGAAGCGGCACTAAAAGACTGCTTTAAAACTACCACAGAGACCTTACACAGAATGACACAAAGCCTTTCTTTAAAGTGAATTTCGTTTTGTATTAATTGTATCTTAATTTTAATCTATGTTTCATCAACCAATTATAAACCAAAATATAAATAAGAAGTAGGTTAAATATAGCAGACGATTATAAATAGGCCTAATCAGGACACGGAGGACAATGAATTCACTCATAAATGAACCGAAACTCAGCGCATAAGTTAGCCTATTCACGGACCTGAAAAATATATGTATATTGAAATGTCTACTTGTAAAACAGAACAATTCAAAACGAAAGAAAACAGACTGCTCTCTGCTTATGAAATGAAATGTGCATTTCTCTCTGGCGCACTCCTACTGCGAAGATCGCGAGTCAGCATCGTCAACTTCATCCTGCCTTTATTAATAAACAAGTAAAATGTCTCCTTGCTATATTTGACATATTCATAATCATTGCTTTTGCCGGTTCTTTGTGACAGCTCTTGCGCTTCAACGCAGACAACGACGCAGAAGTATAAATCAGCCTTTAGGTGCTATCGGCAGCGCCGCTGCCCTTAAATGAACGCGTCACCACCGCATCAAAAACATGATTGCGTGATGAAAACATGAAAAACACCAAATAAACATAGCCTAACTGTTTAGAAAGAAAACACAGAACGAATAGCCTAATGCGCATAGCTACGTCCATCTAGCGTTCATCAGTCTTCTTCATGCCATCTTCACGATTAGCCGCTTCTCCACTGGCCAGCGCGAGCACAGAGGCCGAAATCATACCTCACGGCACTCCTGTAAAAAATAAATCGCTATACAAATATATCAGACGCTGCCATATAGTTTTTTATTAACAGACTTGGACACCACACGCGGCTATTGAATGACCACGAACAGGTAATTTAGCCTGCTTGTCTCGCGGTCTTGCTGTGTAGGCTATTTTTTTTTTTTTTTTACAATTAAAACTAAAAGTCTGTTGTAACTTGTAACGCAAGCCTTACTGAACATGTACCGAGTAAAATATTACTGAAAATTGATTAGTAATGCCTTACACTACTGCGTTACAGCAAAAAGTAATATGTTACTGTAATGCATTACTTTTGTAACGCGTTACTCCCAACACTGGTAATTTGAGAGGATAATATTTGAGACGTAAGTTTCCCACTGACATTACAATACTCTTATATATGCTTATTAAACATCACAACCGACATAACAAATGACATACTCTGAGTAGGATACGCAAATTAAGTTTTGACGTCACTACCGGGAAATAGCCTGATTTATTAATAAAGTCTTGTAAAGGGGGTTTACTTGCGTTGTCTGGTTATTGGTTTTCATGTCAACAACAAATTATTTCAATAAGCTGATTTTTGTGAGTTATCAGCACTGGTCTGCTTATAAACAGGATCATTATCTGACTTTTAGAGACTAACCTGCTGCTGCCTTTGGTTCAGCTTCTCCTTCCTTTACTTGACGGACCTCCTCATGTTTTTCTTCCTGGTCCACATGTCTTTTCTGCTGTTCTACTGCCTTTGGTTCTTCTTCTCCGTCCTTAATTTGGTGGATCTCCTTGTGTTGCTCCTCAATCACCGCCAGAAGTTTTTCCTGTTGGTCCAGAAGCCTTTTCTGCTGTTGTTGCTGCACCTTAATGACCTGCAGCAGCATAGCATGGTCCAACTGACCCTCTGAGGATCAGTCAAACAGAAAGGATGAAGAGATGCCTTAAAATATGCAATACGTAAAAATGTGATTATTAAAATGTTATTTAAAAATTTAAATCCTTTGATTATAATTACAATGTAATTATATATGGCTTATATACAACTGTAAAACTGATTGTTTATTAAATCAAAACTAGATTTTAAATTTTTCTTAAGAAAATGTTAGTGGCGAATGCCTATACAAAACCTGCCGTCGTGATGTTGTACTTGGCCTGATAGCTTTCCCACTATTTGCTAAACAATATTCAAAACAAGGTGTTCTGAATCTCAAGCGTATTGTTAAGTTCTTCTAGGTTGTTTCTATGCAGTTAGTAGTGCATTGTTAGGTGGCTGCTAGGCGATTGCTGTGTTGTCCTGTGTGATTTTTAGTGCACAGCTTGCCAGTTGCTAGATAGTTACTAGGGTGGTTATATGCATGTGTAAAGGCATTGCTAGGCAATATAGAATCCTAACAACATCAATTTGGAATTCTACCAAATAAACCATCATAAAACAAGAGACAGTTGTACTTCTAGAGCTATAGAACACTATAAACACATAAGCCGCTTTTCCAACGTCGGGCCGAACGGTTCTAAGGACAGTAAGGACTGGTTCCAGTTGGATTTCCACTTGAGCCTGGTACAGCACGACATGATTACAAACCGTTCTCGGCCCGGCATTTTCAGCACGGTTAGTCACGTGCCTGGCTATCAATTTCTCTGTGCACTATTCGAGCAATATAAACACAAATTAATAATAAGATTAAAAGAAATATCTGATCATCCTCCATAACGGTTGCTATTCTCTCATATCACTCTTGTGTTACTAAGCCAATGACTGACACATTTGTATTACATGCCGAGTTCTGTTCTTTGGAGTTCAGCACCACAGTGGAAAATGAAACCATATCTGTACCGGCTGGCCTGGATCGGCACGGAATGGAACGGTTAAGCAAAGAGAACTGATTGGCCCGATGGTGGTAAAGCGGCTATATACAGTAAACTAGATGAATAATGGTCAATTTATGAACACAGGTAACAGACTATTAACTGTTATTAACAGACTAATAACTATTATTAACAGTTATGATTGAAGTGTGAGAGAATGACTTAATAATAATAGCAAAGATGACAGACTGAATGAACTGAGAACAGCAGATATAAGACGCATCATCTCGTACCTGCAACAATCTTTTTAATCACTGTAGGAGGCAGGAGTCCATGGCACAACAGAATGGTGGAGGAGATAAGAAATCGAGAAACAAAAGAGAAAAAGACAGCAGAAAGAGTGCAAAGTGCCTTAATAAAAAACAAGCCACGTGAAAGAGACAGATTTAAGATTTGGTGCTTCCTTGCAGTATATCTGAGCATAGCAATGCAACGTGACAGTTCAGATGTCGGCCAGAGAAAATAGAGAAAATAAAAACAATTACTTAGAAAAGAAAAAGAGCAAGATAGGTCACATATCAAATACTACTTTCTAGTGTATGGATTGAATACAGTTCATTTGCTTCATAAAATTATCTTGTGTTGTATCCTACCAAGTCATGGGTAAAGGAGTATATATATATATATATATATATATATATATATATATATATATATATATAAAAAAAAAATAATAATAATAATAATATATATATATATATATATATATATATATATATTATATATATATATATATATAATATAGATAGATATATATATATATAGATATATATAGATAGATATATAGATGAATTATGAATATTATAAATCTTAGATATTGTGTAACGATAAACCTATGATGAATGGAGAAAGATAGAGAGAGAGAGACAAAAAGTCCATTGTCTATTTCCCACTAAGAAACAAGGGAAAAAACCATCTGGCCAGGAGTTATGAAGGATAACAGAACCAGAAAAAGAGAAGGGAAAATTGCAACTGTGAGCTCACACATCTGACTGAATAATAGAACAGGAACCACTATTTTTCAAACCCATTTCAAACCACACTTCCTATAGCTTATGGTAAATGTTCTGTGATGGATAAAACACTTACCTTCCATCTTGTCCCCATCTCCATCCTTGTTTGCTCCTCCATCCTTTCCATCTGGAACCTTCTCTTCATTGTGCTCATGCACAAGAAGCTTCTCCTTCACTGGAGGAAGCACAGTCAATGAATGAACACATAATTTGCTTGGACCTTATGATGTGCCATATAAACACAATATGAATAAATACAAAAAATCAAATACTACTACTTAAAAGTTTATCAGTCATGTACGCTAAACAGAAACTAGATGTTTACATTTGATGAAGATATGCCAGAGAGTTGTTACGGAGACGCTAATGTGTTCACTCACGTTTCTCATCCTGGGGTTCAGCTGCTTTCTCAATCTCCTCTGGCATCTTGTCTTTGGCCACTTTATTCTCATCAAGCTTTTCATTCACTTCAGGCAGGTTTTCTGGTTCTTTATGTACAACCAGGGACTCAACCTTCTTCAGATCTTCTGGATTTTCTGCCTTGTCCAATACTTCATTAGCTGCAAGCTGGTCTTGATTTACAAACCTTCTCACCACATCTATGTTTTCTTTTGACTTCTCCTCTTTTATAGATTCCTGCCCTAAGTCTTGTGCTTGCCCTGCCCCCTGCTCAGCAAGAATCTCCTCCTCCTCTCTGGCAGGTAGTTTCTTTTCTTCCTCCACAGCTACAGGTTTCTTTTCATCCTCTAGCTCCTCCTGGTTTTTGATCTCATCTATCAGAACTCTGTCATGAGGGATGGGCGGCTCATGGCGGTGGGCTTCCCCTTCTGGGAGCGCTACACCTGTAGAAGAGAAGTCATAACTCTTAACTGCTCAGAGGTTCATAAAGCCATCAAAATTACAAAGCTAAATGCATTACCTGCTCCAGGGCGATTCAGCTGAACCTCTTCCTCCTTATTCTTTCCCTCAGCCACTTCCACAGGCACTTTGATTTGAGGGGGCTCTGCTGCGTCCTGCACTGCTGGCTGTTCAATCTCTATTGGGGGCCTATCTGGCTTCTCTCCTGGATGAGGATCCACTCCATTCTCTTTCATTAGAAACAGACAGACAAACTAAATGTCACAATGTGCAAAAAACAAAACAAATAGATTTCAAATTTCTGTGCAAGGTAAAAGGCATATCAAAATTATCCCATTCCCAATGTTATCAACCTATGGCTCTCAGGCTTCACGTGGCTCTTTAATGATGGTCTCAAAGTTTTTTTTTGGTTCTTTACTTAGATGTAATTTGCGGTGTGACTCCTTGACGAAAACCCTACTTTAGGTACAGACCAACTAATCCAAAGTCACCCCCAAGTCATCCAAGATGTCCACGTCTTTCTTTCTTTAGTCGAAAAGAAATTAAGGTTTTTGATGAAAACATTCCAGGATTTTCTCCATATAATGGACTTCATTGGGAACCAAACAGTTCAAGGTCCAAAAGACAGCTTCAGTGCAGCTTCAAAGGGCTTTAAACGACTCCAGACGATGAATAAGGGTCTTATCTAGGACCCTTCGAGTCATGACTCGAAAAAAGATTTGTTAATTTTGATAAACGAGTTCGAACAGGAGAGTCACGAATGCTCATCACAGAACAGAGCAAGGTGAGCATTTGTGCTTATAAAACTTAGTTATTTATTTTTGAAATGTCCGATGGTTTGGCTAGATAAGACCCTTATTCATCGTCTGTTGTCGTTTAAAGCACTTTTGGACCTTGAACCGTTTGGTTCCCATTGAAGTCCATTATATGGAGAAAATCCTGGAATGTTTTCATCAAAAACCTTAATTTCTTTTCGACTGAAGAAAGAAAGACGTGGACATCTTGGATGACATGGTGGTGAGTAAATTATCAGCAAAAGTTTTTTTTAAAGTGAACTACTCCTTTAACACTGCATAGGTCTTCATTATGGCAAAAATCTTAAAAGTTGAAGGTATAAATTTAATTTATCCAGTGAGCATTGACTGGATTGTTAAAAAGTGGGTGTTCCATACTAGAAGAGACCACAGCACCTAGTTGAGCAGGGTCTCTACACTACCCGATGAAATACACCATTCTCTATTTTCCCACATTCAAAATAGAAAAGTCGACCAATCTAAACCATCTTGTATTTTCTTGTATCTTGTAGCAGCTCAACTGTTCTCAACATTATTAATAATATGTTTCTTGAGCACGGAATCAGCAAATAAGATAATTTATGACCATGTGACCATGTGAAACTGAAGAGTAGAGTACTTGCTGCTGAAAATTCAGCTTTGCCATTACAGGAATAAACCACATTTTAAAATAGACAAGTATTTTAAATTTGTTTTTATTCACAAGCGACTGTGGATGACTATAAATTAGCCAATTTAGCTGAATCTGGCACATTTGATATATTGTCATGTATTAATGTCTATTGTCCCTGATAAAATAAACAAAAAAATATAGCTGTTTCTACTGAATGTTTCTCCAAATAAGAGCTGCCTTGGAGAGAATAAAATACTTCTTTTCTCTAAGATCTTACAGACCTTACATTTTTTATTGGTAGTGTATATAGAATTGACGAATTAGAGGGTTTGGTGACATGAGTCAAAAAGTAAAGCTGTTTCAGAGAAATGTAATACTAAATAATAAACATTTTTTCTTTGGAATAGCATTTCACAATAAGACAATGAATGTGAATTAAAAAATAAATAGGGTCAATTTTAATTTGTGCACATTAAGAAGTCTTTTTACAAATGTGAGTCTCTAAAACCAAAGAACTTTGAGTACCACTGTCATATGCAATATTTTTTTTTACTTCAAGCCATAGCAAGAAGCCTGAAACTAAAATATGTGCATGCTTTTCAGCTGCAGCCCAGTCTTAAAAATCCCAGAGTGCACCACACAATTACCAGTAGAGGGCAGCAGAGCATGAAAGACCAACAAGATACGAGCAGAACCGTAAAGATTTCTAATAAGGGTACGAGATGGATGCTCAGTGCTTTCCATATAACCTTGCCACTCATCCTGTGCAAAACAGCCTTTGAATATTTACAATGTCCACACCTTTCTTTAACCGGAGTGCAGTAACGTATAGATAATCTATTGCACGACAGCATTTATGCATATGCAGAAAGGAGTTACACATTTCAAATGAGAAAGGATAGCAGTCTTGATAAACATTATCTAAGGGAGCGAGACAAGAAGAAGGGAGTTGAAAAGAAAGAGCGAGCAGTAAAGGGGGTTGGGTGCACTTCCCTACAATCCTGAAAAGCAAAGCGTGCCTGTGTGTACTCGTACAGCTGCAAACGCACACCTCTACATGCCCGCGGGCCCCATGTTCCACTCGCTCGCTCGCTGAGCCCTGCGTTTTCATACAGCTGCCCTCAACAGCACGCTGTAAACAGGAAACAGGTGTGGAAGTGGGTGTTCGCTCAATGATAAATGCCAGTGTCAGTCAGCAGGAGGGAGTGAGAGGGAGAGGAAGGAGGAGTGGCAGAACAGAAAAGGAGAGGTAATGGTGGATGAAGTTGTTGGGACGCTCTTGGTATGTGCTTTTTTACGAGCCTCTGTCCTGTATCAGCCTGTGTTGGAGGGAACACTGTCGTTTCTGCCCTCTCCCAGATTTGGAAGCCCTCCCATCTTTCCCCTGACCGGAGCCATAACGGGAAAACGCCACCGGCCGTTTCACTGCTCCTCTGGGACACTGAGCGCTCAGGTTTGAAGGGCGTCATTCAGGTCACTGATTCAAACAGAGGCCTTCTACTGGAGCTATTCATTTTTGCTCCTTCACAATTCTTTCTCTCATCTTTTTAGAACTTCATTTTCTATTTTGTACCATTTTTCAACTGATTATAACTCTCTCTCTCCATAAATATTAGGCATAGATGTACCTGGTACTTTGGGCAACTCTTGGGGGATGAGGACAGGAAGCTTGTCCTCAGTTCTTGCGGGGACATCCAGAGGGGGGGTTAATTTCTGCGGCTCGGTGGAGGAAATGGACAGCGTGGTGAAGGTACTGATGAGCAGGATGCCGAGACCGACCCACAGAACCAGCTAAAACAGAGAGAGAGGAATGAAGAGAGAAAATAGAGTTAGTGTATATGATTATCTGAAATGCTTGTCTTCTTTTTTATTGTCAGGCTCTATTAAATGCACTCAAAAATATAATAAAAAAAACAATTTATACAGGCAAGGACTTAAATACACCATTATTTTTTCTGCATTAAAATTCATTTTGAAATAACTCCTTAGATCATAACGCAAAACGTTGCTATGTGGATTCAAAAAAAAGATGGAAATTATTATCAGTTTTAGAAAGTTTAATATATAAATATCTGTTAAATATTAAATATAAAAAGACAATTTGGCTTTTTTATGTTGATATATCCATGTAGTCAAATTAAATTACCTCCAAAAAATCTCATATTAATTTTTTTTTTACTTTGAAAACTGCCGAATATAATTAAGACATGTACACTAACAGGTATTCAATGTGTTAAGAAATTAGAAGTTTTACTTAATGATTACCCCACTTACAAAAATAACTTGCAAAGATAAAAACTGATAAATTAAAAGGTAATACCTTGTTAATTTATTTTTTTAGCAAATTCAAATTTGCTATATAGAAAAAGTATGGATGGAGTTATTATCCTCGCCCATTCAGAGTTGTCCAGAAGTTTAGAAAATGAGTGCAGAGTGCATTGGCTGACCAGAATGTTTGCGATTGTGGGTTTTTGATCCACATCTATCATCTCTGAAATGTGTTCAATGCTTGCAGTGCACCTAACATCTTTCACTTTAACTTTACACAGCTTGCATTTTGCATACACCTTGTCAAGCTTCCCCTAGAGATGATAAAATCAAAAGATTGTTCAAGTGCTTGACCTCACTGAAAATGGGAAGGATGTATTCGTTTTCCCCCCTCCTTTGCTCAAGTATACTCCACTTCTGCTGCACTTCCTGCTCATGACGTGAGGTGTGTGCTCTCTAAACTGTCCCAGTGCAGCTCAATACACAAAGCTGGCAAGGGTATCGTTGGCATCCGATCTACAATAATGTCCTACAGTCATTAATGGTGACCCAAACGCTGATGAAATCAAGCCCCTTCCCAGTTCCACTGCCCCTGATCTGTGGTATTCTTTGTGCAGCAGTGGACCTGGACGTGTCAGGCTGTTTGGCATGAGACAAGGAAGACTGGCATTATACACTCACGCCAACCCAAACATCTGCTGCGCTCATTATGACAAGAAGCTCTTTTGGAATGATCCTCGCCCCAATATCAGGAACGCCACCCATTTGGGTGGACTCCAGTGTTTGGGAAGTGACCCTGGTGGCAAAGACTCATGGGCATGGAAGTGTGGCATGGTTTGGACTAAAGAACAATGAACATCAGTATGTTGGCTGCTCGCAAACCACACAATGCAAGAGAGGTGAGGGAGACATCAGCATTGTGGTTACACATCATCTAAGATGAGACCTCAGTTGTTTTCACTCTATTGTGAGAGAGCAAAGGCATCTGTAATTTGGGCGGGAGACGGAGGGGGCACAGCTCGAGGCACAGAGCCAGACAGTGCCAGCACACACACAGTGGGAGTGACTCCACACAGCTAGTCAATGCACTTGCAGGATATCAAAATTAATGACAAACTCCATTACAAAGAGAGAAGAGCAGCTGCCTTTTCTTCCTCGCACACAATCCCAGTGCATTCCTATTTCAGCTCACATCAGATTTCACACAGACAAAAATTTGATGTCGGTAAGATTTTTTTTCTGTTTTCGAAAGATGTCTTGAAATGCTCAACACGGTAGCATTTATTTGTAGTAAAAACAGTAATATTGTGAAATATTAATAGGAATTTAAAAGAACTGTTTCAAATTTGAATAATCAACCGTCGGGTGTGCCGTACCTGTGCAGTCCAGGCGTTCTTCATGATCTTCTTGTAGATGAGAGCTGGGCAGATGAAGCAGATCAGACTGCCCATGGTGGCTCCAGTCAGACCCAGGATGGTCTCCACTATGTCACAAAAACACATACATTTATTTTATAGAATCATTCTGTAATCAAAAAATGTGAGTGCACTACTAATTAAGAATCTAAAAACATTTTTAAAAATCATACTATATAACCAATAGTGTAATTTGGTTAGTAATTATAAATAAATTTGTTAAAATATAATTCGTAATTATACTAAAATATGATTGGACAAGTAATTTGAAGCTGTAAATTTGCCTATGCACACATCACTTGCATTCTATATTAATATATAAATTACAAAACTAAAAAAACAACCAAAGGTAATGATAATGACCTGTATTATTTGGAAGAATTTATTTGTGTAAGTATTTTGGAATTAAGAATTGTAATTATTCATTGGACATTAGTGTCTTTTTAGAAAATATGTTAAATATTAGTTCACTTTTCTACTTTGTATTGCTCATTACATTTTCTATAAACTTTCAAATGGCTTCTAGAATTTCTTGTGGTGTAACTAAATATATATTTTTTTTACAACAATACAATTTTTCTTTACATCTTGAAGACAATCACCTTTATTTATATAGCGCTTTTTACAATGCAGATACATATACAACGATTTTTTTTTGTTTTTTTTTTAAAGAAGTCTCTTATGCTCACCAAGATTTGATAACAAATATAAAGTAAAAACACTAATATTGTGAAATATTACTACAATGTAAATATATCCGTTTTCATTTTAATATAATTTATTCTTGTGATGACAAAGCTGAATTTTCAGCGTCACATGATCCTTCCGAAACCATTTTAATATGCTGATTTTAATATTAAAAACATTTGTGCGGCTGAATATTTTTGTGGACTGTTACACATTGTCTTTCATGATTCTTTGATAAATATAAAGTTCAAAAGAACAGCATTTATTCAAAATATGTAACATAAATGCATCCTTGCTACATGAAAGTATTAATTTCTTTAAAAAATCTTACTGACCCGAACTTTTGAATAGTAGGTGTACATATATAAAACCTATATCATATTTCTAAAAAACAGTCTGAACTAACATAAAAGGTAATATTATCTGATTTTTGTTTAATATGATTTGATATTGAAACTTACTGACCTTGACACACAATGTAAGTGATATAACACCACCCTTTAACAGTTGTACAAATCACTGTAATGTTCATCCTTAGATGGCGAATTGCTTTAGTATATAAACCAAAGTACAACAGCAAAGTGATCTAACTCAGTGTAAAAATCCATTCCAACCTGTACTATATTCAGACCCACCATGAGGAGGCAGTTTAAAGCAGAAAAAAATGGCACAGGCAATCTACACAATCTCATCTCCTGAATCACCCCATCCATCCACCATCAGTCTTTCTCCCCTGACCGTTCCATCACACGCTCCCCCCTCATCCCTGCCTCCTACCATCCTTCCTCCATGTTGCCCTTGTGTTGCAAGGCTGGGCAGTGGGCCCAGGGGGTGTTTTTCATCCTGAGAGCAGCCATATTGTTTTACTCAAATTTATGCCCTGCAATGTCTGCTTCCCTATGGTTGGATTTGTGGCCGTGAGGACACTCCGGTGGCCAGCGGTGCCGTCATGGAGGACAGAGCTATGCCTTTCCCCCATTCAATCGTCTCTGCGAGTCTCACCTTCCCTCTCTATTAGTCTAATTGGGCCCACTGAGCCAAATGGAGCCCGCACCAGCGACAGCCAATCTCCATGAAGAATGAATAAAACATGGCCCACCCCACCATCGCCAAAAACACACATCTTTATCATCCTGTTCCACTGATAATGAATGGACGGTACCGAGAGGAAGGATATGGAGTGATTGACGGAGAGATACTTTAAAAGGGAAGATGAAGTAGGGTGGGATGTCATGACGGTATTAGGGAGAGTGAAACTTAAGAAACGTGAGCACACACAGACTTACCATTAGGAATGAGGATGCCGCCCAACATGGTGCCAAAAACAATGCAAAGAGTGATGCTCTTGAAACGAAGGGGTGGCATATACCCACCTGCGGCGAAGGTGCCATCCTTTTGCTGAAAAACAGACAAACAGAGCACCTTTACAAAGCTGTTACTAGATTCCAGACATGCATGTAGTTCTCCAAGCCTCTGTTATGGTTGAACAAGTAAAATGCATGTAAGGATATTGGGTTTGACATGCAAGCTTCATAAACCCCCCTCTGCTCAGTTGTCAAAATGCCAGATTTAACGATAGCATAAAACCCTTCGCCCGACCGCGAATCCAGCCGTGATTTGAGCTGATTCAGCGTGGCAGCGATGGTGAGACAGCGAGCTGAAATCTTGGCTGCTTTATGGAGGAGATCTGGACCTGTTCTCATCAATCCAGCCCCTTTTATTTCCTCTTGAATCTCTCAGTGCCCCAGCAGTCTGCTGTCCGTGGAGGCTGGATCACTGGTGTCTGAGTAGTGGAAGGAATCTCAAGGGATCCATACCGAGGGGGGACAGAGCATGCAAATGCATGCTGACTGAGACCAGACTTGGGGTCTGACATCAGCCCTGTGTAAATCTGTTAGACTCAATGAAGTCTTTATGGAGTCCATTAAATTTAGCAAAATACTTCTGCAGCTGGTGGTGCAGTTTATGTGCATCAGTAAGGAGGAGACACCTGAGTTTGTCCAGACGGTGCAAGGTAAAGGATTTTAAACGTGGGCCAAGAATTTTGGCATTTAAAAAAAAGGGGGGGGGGATACATGTGGGTTTATTTGACGTTGATAAAATGGGATGTCGTTGTTGATATGTCCAACCAGTCACAAAATACACATCACTTTTGACAGTTTTTCTCAGTTCTGATTTTTGCACTGTTCGGTTTCACAAAAGTAAATGACAAATGCAATGAAAACAGAAATCAAAACAGAAAGCAAGCAAACAATGAAGTGCTGGGGTTAGATATCATTTGAATTTTAACAATTTCGATTCCAATTCCGCTTATCGATTCCTATTCATTTAGATTCCAATAAGGTAAAAAAAAAATCCTTGGATATCATTCACATTTTTTCCTAAGTCTTATTGCAAAACATTTTATTGTACCTGAATACCATGACTAAAAATCAACAGGCTAAAGAACACTTACACAAGAATACCATAGCATAGTATTTAAAAAAAAACTAGCCTAACTGAAAAACATTTCAAGCATTATTAAAAAACAAGTAAACAAATAAACAAATTAGCAAAAGCAAAAATAAATATACATTACAGATATAGTTTAAAAAGTTATTGTCAAGAACAGAAAGTTAATTTTCTCATTGTCTTTAGTTGTTTGATTAACAGCAGGAATGTTTCAGGCTTCTGTCACTTTAAGAGCTGTATGGACTATACTGTTATGCATTTTCTTGCATTTTCTAGATATTTTGAGTGTATTTGTAACTCAGTATCTTCAGGGTTTCTGCAGGGTTTAGTCAGTCAAATTTACTTTTTATGACCAATATGATTTAAATTTATGACCTACTCGAATTACGAAAAATAACTTCCTTTCAAAAGTCTTTTTTTATTGACTTTCATTAAAAGTAATACCTTTCATTATTTAAAGGTTCCATTTTCTTAAGAGTAACAAACTGAAGGCTCCCTTTTCCTAAGTATCAATAACACAGGAACAACACTTAACAATTATCACAATAATATATCAGTCAATATCGATAATTATGACCATAAATGTCAAATCTTTTTTTCTTTCAACTTTAAAGGCAGATTTTTGTTTCTAACTGAAAGTTGTAGAAACCAGAGCGTTAATTGTGTTTTTAAGCTACTCTTTACTGTCAGAACATATCATGACAAACACTTGCCAAACAGGAGAACATTTTACAAATCTGAGGTAGAACATTCAAACATTTGTAATTTTTCCTTAACAAAAATAATATCTTTATTTCAAAATTAATTTCTTAGTTTCTGCATGTGCTAATGGGGGATATTGTTTCAAGTCTTGAAAGAGGTTTGTGTTGCCTGACTTTGATGGCACGTATCTTTATGAAATGTATGAAAAACAGTAGGCTATAGCCTAAATACATAAATACTGTAATTATTCCATTAGTCCTTTAATACATTGTCTACATTAATAATATAATACAATTCAATATGTATATCCCACATTTCATGGTGCAGTTCATATTACTAGGCTAACGTTACAGTAAAACCATGGTAAATGATGGGAATTTGTTGATGGAAAATCTTTCTGACTGTATAGTTCCGCACGGTGAACGTGATTTCACCAAGTACCACATGATCCAGGATCAACATCTTTGTTGATCCTGGATCAACTTTCCAATCAACCAATCAGATTTGAGGGACAAGTTTACAGTTTATGTCCCATTTAGGCTTAGAACGAGGATGAAGTACTTAAACATCAGTGTTATTCACCTATCATTACCCTCTAATTTTAGGGAAAAGTTATGGGTAGGGTTAGGTTTAAGGGTAGGAATTGGGTAAGGACTACATTTTGGGACAGGAATGTTGATCCAGGATCAACAACATATGTTGATCCAGGACCATGTCTTACTTGGCAAAATCACGGAGACCAGTTGGGCACAGTGTTTCTCCTGTTCCTCAGCGCTGTTTCATCTGCCTTTAAACTGGTTTAAATCACTGAGACATTTGTGTTCTTCGCTGAATTCAAGTGCTTCTCACTGGGTCTCGTGATCGAGACTGATCAGAGTTAACCATAGACAGTAAAATAACGCTTCTGCTCTAGTGAGCTCGCGCTGCGCTGCGCTGCCGTTTGGACTTTGAGCCGAGCGGATAAACAGTCCGTGAGGCGCGCGCGGTTCAAATGAGTTTCGTTCCGCTTTTGGAGCATAAACATGATCTAACATTTATAGAACTCTTGATATCGTTTTATAGAGAAAAAAATATATCGCGATAATGAATGAATGAGCATATCAATTTAAGACGTGGCTAAATGTAATTTATGACCTTGTATGGAAAAGCCGGACGTTTTTATGACTTTTTATGGCCTAAAATTCTTATTATTAAATTTAAGACGTTTTATGACTTTTTATGACCCCGCGGAAACCCTGATCTTGCACTATACAGTATGAAAATCTGCTTTCTGTGTGGACGTCTTGGAACAGTGAGTGAGTCTTCTTGCGCTTGGATGGTTTAAAATCACATTAAAATTACTTTGGATGAGTGTGCAGCACAGAAAAAAGCACGCAGGTATTCTTGCGCTTGAATTGTATTAAGTCATGTTAAAGTATCTGATTCCAGAATAGGAATCGATTTTAAATTCACAACCCTAGATCTGGGCAGGGTTATTATTGTCAACTAAAACTAACAAAGATGATTTCTGTTAAATGAAATGAACCTTAAATAAAATAAAATATAAATATTAGTTGAAAAACTTAAACTAAACGAAAATGAGAAATGTTGCCTTGGCAATAAACTGAAGTGGAAGCAATAAAATTATAAATAAATAAAAACTAAACTACAACTGAAATAAAAATAAATAGCAAGATTTAAAATATATATATAAAATGACAAAACGAAATTACTTAAACATTTAACTAAAATTAACATGAAAGCTTTTATTTGTATGTTTTTTTTTATAGAAAATATGAATAAAACTAAAATCAAGGGGGTTCAGTGTAAGTTAAGTGAGAAACGTGTAAAAATGATTTATAAATAAATAAAATAAAATAAAAGTAATTGATAATTGTAAATAATAAACCAAATTTTACAAAATGGAAAATACATATTTTCCATATAATATTATAAATGTATATAAATTACATTATACAACACGTTATATTTTACAGTATAAAGGTTTTTTAATTCATGAAAGTAAATTCCTGTCTTTATGCTTTCGGAAGGTGGTTGGTCACAAGGGAAACATCACATCAAGTAAAAAAGACTGTTACCTGCTGCTCGAATAGCATTGTGTTGATGGCCTGTCTGCAGGGCAGGATCATCATGGGGAAGCCCACAGCCACGGACATCATAAAGCCCACACGGATCATCTCCGTTACCAGGTTAGATGGAAAGTTCATCAGTACGTTCCCAGCAATGTTATCTGTGAAGCTCACATAGCCGAAAAACCCCACCTGGAGGAACACGGTACGATACAGTTAATCATAGAGACTTCTGAAAGAAAAATCTGCATAACAGACAGAACAAAACATATGAAACAGCATTCAGTAGTGATCCATTTTCAATTCAAACTAAAAATTAGGCAATGTGTGTAATGTAGGATTTGATTGGAGAGGCTGAGAAAGTCATATTATTTTACAATAAAATCATCTAAAAAATGTTTGTCTAATGCACTTTTGAGCATCAAGTGTGAGAAATTATTTTGTGATATATTAATGATCATTTTGGCACAGTCCTAGTTTCACTCTAGTTTTTCAATTTAAGACGGATACTCAATACTGAAGTAATGTTTGTTTAGAGGCAAGCGAGGAGAAGAATTCTTTTACATTGACTTTCCACTACAGTATGTGAAGTGTATAATTTCATATGGGGTCACTTGATCCTGCTTGAAATGATCAGGACTAAAACTTCTTATGGCATTATACAGAAGCAGCCTAACAGAGATCCATGTCTCTTTCCGTGTCTCTTTGATGACCTCACAACCCCTCCTGACTGTGCAATGATATTGTTTTTATGCGATGAAAACTAGCGAGCTGCTTTTCAAAGGTCTTTAAAGCCTATCGGCCCCCTGAAGGCCCTCTCTACAGAGAAACAAAGCAGTGCTTTCCCTCCTTTCCCGACCTTGCTGGCCTTGATCTATCCGCAGAGGAAAAGGTTCCCTTCAGTAGCAACACCAGGCAGAAGTCCTTGAGCCTGCCCCAAAACTCCCTCTCTATTCTATTCTACAAACCCTCCCCTGAATCAATTCAGCTTTTGTTCAAAGAGAAAAAAGCAAAAAGATGATGAAATATAAAAGTAGAATACAAAGAACACAGTAAAAAAAAAAAAAAAAAATCACGAGCAATATTATCTCTCAAGGTAACGTTTATACTTTAGCTTTCAGAGAAGAGAATAGGGACCAGAAACATTCTGACGATGTCTTAAAACACATTCCACACAAAGTGGCCCTGAAAATATTTATGAAGGAATAAAAGAGACAAGGCATTTGATGTTGATGGAGCGTGTCAGTGTATGCGGGTTATAGAGGAACGTGCCAGTGGGTCTGACCCCATCGTCTGAGTTCTTTCTCTTCCTCTAAGCTCCAAATGGGAATTGGAAGGATTTTCCAGGGTATCAGCGTGAACCCAAAACCCACAAAAGGGGAAGGGCAATCACCTGTAGGGGACGGATATGGATCTAAAAGCAAGAACGTGAGCCGACAGCAACTCTACCATTCTTGAATCCTCATTTCTTTCCCGTGTCTGAGGGCACAGGTTCCCAGGAGCCAATAAGGACAGAGCAAGTGTTATAAGTTTTATATAATTGCTACAGTTTGTATAAACAGAAATGCATGTTATACACTACCGTTCAAATGTTTGGGGTCAGTACGATTTTATGTTTTTAACAGAAATCTGTTATGCTCACCAAGGCTGCATTTATTTATAAAATATTTTAATATATTTTAAGAATCTCATGATCCTACAGAAATCATTATAATATGCTGATTTGCTGCTTAAGGAACATTTCATATTATTGTAGAAACAATTGTGCTGCTTAATATTTTTGTGGAAAACATTTATTTGTTCAGGATTTAATTATTTAGAAAGTTCAAAAGAACAGTATTTGTTTGAAACAGAAACATTATAAATGTCTTTACTGTCACTTTTGATCAATTTAATGCATCCTTACTAAATAAAAGTTGTTACTAATCGATACCCGACTACCCAATGTGTATGATGTTTTACTGACTCCTAATATTATTTCTGAAATAAGATTATAATAAGTATGAAATAGAGCACTTGTCATTTGTCAGAAAATTAAGAAGCTGTTTAGTTAATCACTCCAGAAAAGGTTAAAACAGAAGAAAAGGCTCAAATACAAAAACAAAATGGTTATTGTTTTGGCCTCAACAAGCTGCAGATTATCAGTTATCAGTTGAAGTGTCTCACACACTTACTGTGATGTAGAAGGTGGTGACCACGTTGAGGGAAGAAGTGAATATTGTGCTCATTCTCTTCACCGAGGGCTCATCCAGGCTGTCATAAGTGGGTAATACTTGCCTATGGAAGAAAAAACTTTTTTTATATACATCAGGCTCAAGATGCATACGTTGAAGGGGGTCAATACAAGTTAAAACTATGACATACTGTTGATTACCACAGAAAAAAATTCAGTTGGAAATCATATTTTTCATAAAGTTTATATTTGCCCTTTCCCAAATGTTCGTTATTTGAACTGTAAATAAGTATAAATCATTATTTAACAGTGTTCTATGTGGAATAACATTTGGTTGTGCATAACTGATGCATAACAGATGTAATTATTGTGGATTAATTTTTCATGAAAAAAATAAAAGCCAATTTCTTGCGTCTTTGCACATATCATGTCAATATATTATGGGGTCTACCAGTTTTACATGGACTAATGTTTTTTTTGTGTATGTTTTTACAAACTGAGGGACACCATGTGGTAATCGACAGCACGTTACGGATAAATTCTTGCATCAAACCCAAAGCATTCCTTTAAAAAAAAAATCACAAAACTAAAGGACACATTATTATAACATATGCAACATTTTTGCAATGTCAGATTTATAGTAACGTTATGACAAAACATTAAAATATAACATTATGTGAAATCACATAAATGCTTATTTATGGGTTAACTCAAACTGACCAGTCACAGTATCATCATCATTATTTAGCATAAGGACATACTGAACTGTGCATTTGAGCTCTAGAGACATAAACATGCAAGAGAGCAAGAGAAGCAGGAATTTAATATAGAAAGGTCATCACTCATTTCAGACATACAAAAGACAAAATGGAGGGAGGGTGGGAAGGAGGGAGAGCCGAATTGGATGAAACGAGCACTGATAAAGGGTTCAGTATCACAGAGAAACAAAAAACAGCTACAAAAAGAGCAAGAAAAAAAATCTGTCTGTCATCAGGACAACTAATAAAACCAGACGCCAGCAAAACATTAAATGGGGAATTTACAACGGCTATATATTATCGACAAGTGCTAGTCAGACTTTAGCATGTTATAAAATTTCCTGGCAGTATGGGCTTTTGTCCGGGCTCTCTTGCTCTCAGCCCACTCACAGCTCTTGTAGACACAGTCGGAGCCCATTCCTGCTTTTATTGGGATATACAGTACCACGATCTGGGCTTTTTAAGCCAACGCCTGATCTCACACCAAAGGCCAGTCTGTCTCATAGCAGGAACCCACTTGCAATAAAAACCAGAGAAGGAGGAGACTGAGAGAGAGAGACATCTATGTAGACTTACACATTTTATGTGTATTTTTTTCACGTATTCATTACAGTATTTGCAACAGCACTGCAACAGCACATTCAAAGTCCATTTGAAATTTGAAAATCTCCCATTGACTTGGCCTACCATTCAAGTTTTGTGTTTTTGATAGGAGAAATTAATACTTTTATTCAACAAGGATGCATTAAATTGATCAAAAGTGACAGCAAAGACATTAAGAAATGTTAAAATAAGATTTTGATTTAAAATAAAATGCTGTTTTTGTTTTACTTTCTATTCATCAGAGAATCCTAACATTTTTACCTAAAATATTAAGCAGCACAACTGTTTTCAACATTGATAATAATATGATGTTTCTCCAGCACTAAATCAGCATATTATAATGATTTCTTAAGGATCATGTGACACTGAAGGTAATTCAGCTTTGCCATCACAATAATAATTACATTTTAAAATATATTAAAATAGAAAACAGTTTATTATTTTAACAGCAATTATTTATTGCATTTTTGATCAAATAAATGCAGGCTTGGTGAGCATCAGAGAATTCTTTCAAAAACATTTAAAATCTTAACAACTCAAACTTTTGAAAATTAATAGATGTTGTCTTGTCATTGTAAAATTTGCATACTGTATTGTATAAAGGTCTACAAATGTCTCCAGGAAGACAAAAACGTGATCTGAATGTGGCATAATTGAGGATTTGTATTTTAAGGCCAATAAATGCTACCTTGGTTTCTCAATACTTATTAACTGACACCATTTACAAGCCAATGGTTGATTCTCACTACTGACAGAAAACCAGTCACATATTGAGTCTCATGACAACGAGATGTGCAACACGTGATGGGCAATTTACACATAACCCAAATCTAAAATCTTTTTCACAATATCTTTCATGTTGCCGAGAGAGAGAGAGAGAGAGAGAGTATGTTATGCTAACATATGTTAGTAGCATGGCCAATCAAATGCTTTTACAGCCATGACATGGACACAAACAGAAATTCAGACACATAACTATAGAATTATATAGATTTGTAGAATTCAGTGTTATAAGATGGAGAGAAAAGACCCTAGAAAAGTGTGCGTGAAGGGGGAAGATCGGTGATGCTGCTGTCCCACTGCAATTTCTCTACACCTCTACCAAGTGTTGACACAGTAATTATTTTGTAATACTACTAAAAGGATTCCGTCATAACACCTAAAGCTGTGAATCTATGACTTGATGCTGTGTAAGCTGACATGACAATTTTACGATAGGAATAACACTATTATGGTGTTTACACATTACAGAGGTATTTAAACATTAAGCAGGAGCCGTATAAGGGCACCAGTAGACCCAGAATGCTGCTCTTCAATAAACAGTATCTGTTCTCGAAGTCAAAAGAGCAAACAAGTCAACTTTTCTCTAATGATTCAATTTGGCATCAAACAGAGCTCGTACTAAATGTACTAAAGTAATAAATGTAAATGGATGGATAAACGTAGGCGATGACAGGAACTGTTTGTGGTCAGATCAGAGGTCATGTAGCACCGTCTCGCTCTTCTAATGATCGGGTGTAAGTGGCATTGTATGTCAATGCTGGCCAAGAAGTCACAGCCAAATATCACTCATCACCCTTCAGAGAAAGAGTGTGTGTGTGTGTGTGTGTGTGTGTGTGTGTGTGTGTGTGTGTGTGTGTGTGTGTGTGTGTGTGTGTGTGTGTGTGTGTGTGTGTGTGTGTGTGTGTGTGTGTGTGTGTGTGTGTGTGTGTGTGTGCGTTGTGTGTGTGTGTGTGTGTGTGTGTGTGCGTGTGTGTGTAAAGGGAGAGTTACAGTCAGCCTCAATAACCACATTACCTCATCCACACCAGAATCCAACACTGACACCTCCTCCACCCCAACACCCTCACTCTCAAACACACACACATTTGTGCTGGCATCCGCACACTTAGACACCTCAATTCTATTCACTTCCAAACGCATAAAAACCAAGACACACACAAGCATGCACGATGTTAAAGATAACAGAAGGAACCTTATATGTATAGGCCTATATGAATGTGTGATGTGTATTTCTATAAGTTACTTTTTTTACATGAATTGCTGTTTTTGTCTCATTTTTATCTCAAAAACATTTACAAATCTTGCCGAACCCAAACTTTTGAACAGTAATATTTAAATATAAACATTTATACTGTATGTATGAAAATTATTACATTAATGTAGTTTTTTTTTAACATCCCTGGATGTTGATAGTTAAATTAAACATCCATTTGACAGACAATATTAGACGGGTCAAAACTATGATAACCATATGTGTATAGTAGAGATTTTATTTAATATAATGTGGATATAGAAAAACTACAGTAAGAATGCTCTGCACAATAAAAAAGAGAAAGCAGAAGGAACTGGAAGATGAATGGACATGGCGTGGTGAATGGCGTTAATGTTGTGAAACAAAAACAGAAAGGAGTGAGTAAATGACGCTCTCTGCCCAAGCTTGAGAATACCTGATCAGGTAAACACTGAGATTACCAACCCCCCTTCATGGTTAGTATATTTGAGCTAGCGGAAAGGAAGAATAGAGACATGAAATTAGTTCAAGACAGAGAAAAAGAATGTGAATTTTTATCGATGTAAATAAACACTGGACAAATGTCTCCCAGCAGTTTCAAAGAGCTGTAACAATGTTAACTATGATCTCAACATTAGTTATTGGTACTCCCACAACATATCAGAGTTTCAAAATAATACAAACAAAGACTGTGTCAGTGCACACTACAGTGGTTAAATTCATCAGGGGAAGATCCGGTCACGGTGAGCTCTTTATGGAAGAACTATGAAAAGCTGCAAAAACTCATCATTTATGCTTATATCAAAATGCACATAGTTCAACTGTATGCGGATCTGGCAAGATGTCAACTGACAGAATAAATCAAGACGGCCTTGTGAGTCAATCTTTTATTGCAAAGAAAACCGAAGCTATTCAAACATGTTACAAAGGGACAGAGGCCTTTCATGGTAAAGAATAGTCACAACTGAAACGCATTCTGCCATTATTCACTCACTCGTTGTTCCAAACCTGTATGACTTTCTTCTTCTTTTTTATTTTTTATTTTCATTATCCACGTGTGCGAAAGATTTAAAAGCTACAGCGGACGCAAGACAAACAGTAAATAAAAACTTAAATGTTAGTCTTTTCCTCCATGAAAGAAAGAATGTCATACAGATTTGAAACGACATGATGGCGAGTAAACGATGACAGATTTTTCAACTATGACTTTAAGGAACAGAGTTAGTGTTAAGAATAGGGTAAAAACAGTACGCAGAAGGCAACAAGTTAGGCATTCCACGCAGATTAGAGCCACACAATTTCTCAGATATTTGATAAAGAATATAGTAATGACAAGCTAAGCAGCTTCAAAGGACCATTTTCTCAAAGCAAACACACTTGTGTTAGATGCATCGGCTCTTGAATGTTCTTTTGCACCATTAAAATGGAGCCTTAAATTAAGCCTAATTGGCGATAGAAAGGAGGGAAGAAGCAGTGCGAGGATTGGGGAGTACTTACGACTGACAGGCAAATGCCATGCCACAGATAGGGATGCAGCGAAAGACGCCGTCCCACCGAACGTAAATGACCTTGTTCAGCCACTGGCCAGTGAGGAGGCCGTGTTTGAAGGAGGAGAGCACCATCTGTGGTGGAGGGGAGAGCAGGAGGGTTACAGAACATCCCGGAAAGAAGGGAGGGGGGAAAAGACGAGGAGGGCAGCGATGATGCTGTGATTAAACCCTTAGACTGACTACGAAGAGTGTATGGAGACACTATAATCTGTTTAAAGAGATTTAGAGGACTTTACCTTAAAATTTAAATTCTGTCATCTTTCGTTTTTATGTAAGGCTATTTAATTTCAAAGTAAAAAAAAGTCTAACAAAACTACACTACTCAAAAAGTCTCTTATACTTAAAGAAACACTCCACCGTTTTTTGAAATAGGGCTTATTCACATTCTTTCCTACATTTAGATAGGTGTGCAAATGCATTTTTGTCTCAGTGCATGCATTGTTTTAGTTTGACAGGGTTGGCGCTAGCTTAGCTTAGCACAATGAATGGAATCCTTTGTTGCCAGCTAGCATGTCCTGAGTAAAAGTGATAAAAATAAAAATAAAAACCCACGTAATTACTTCTTGTGGCCTGCGTATTCACAATGAGTACAAATAGCGATGCAGATTAACACTAGGGGATTTCCTAGGCAGATATTGACTTGCGAAGCACTCCTGCTTAGGCGAAGCACTGGTACTTGGGCGCAGAGATATCACACAACACATGAAATCCCAAGTAGCAGTGCTTCGCCTAAGCAGCAGTGCTTCGCCTGTGCTTCCCCCTAATATAGTCCCAAGTCAATATCTGCCTAGGAAATCGCCTAGTGTTAATCTGCAGCGCTATTTGTACTCGTTGTGAATACACAGGCCACAAGAAGTAATTACGTTTTTTTTTTTTTTTTTAAATTATCACTTTTACTCAGGACATGCTAGCTGGCAACAAAGGATTTCATTCATTGTGCTAAGCTAAGCTAGCGCCAACCCTGTCAAACTAAAACAATGCATGCACTGAGACAAAAATGCATTTGCACACCTATCTAAATGTAGGAAAGAATGTGAATAAGCCCTATTTCAAAAAACGGTGGAGTGTTCCTTTAACAAAGCTACATTTATTTGTTCGAAAATATAGTAAAAGCTGCAATATTGTGAAATAGTATTGCAATTTGTTTTCTATTTTAATATATTTTAAAATTTAATTTATTCCTGTGATGGAAAAGCTGAATTTTTAGGAGCAATTACTCTGTTCATTCTAATATGCTTATTTAGCTCTCATGTAACATTTCATATTATTATCAAGGATGAAAACAGTTGTGCCACTTCGTATTTTTGTGGAAACCGTGATACATTTTCATTCACAATAACATTTATTTGAAAAATAATCTCTCTCTTTATTGTCAATTTAATGCATCCTTTTGGTCAATTTAATGCATCTTTGCTGAATAAAAGTATTAATTTCTTTTAAAAATATCTTACTGACCACAAACTGACTTCAGACTGCTTCTCACAAAAAGCTATCACATGGGTTCAGAACAGCGCATTAGTTTTAATTAGGAACACTTTTATGGTTTTTGCATCCTTTTAGAAGCTTGGAAACATCAAAACAGCAGAGACTTTTTTCTTTTGAGTTTCATGGAAGAAAGAAAGTAATCAGGTTTAGAACAATATTATGATGAGTAAATCATTACAGAATTTTTTTGAGTCAGCTATTATTTAAGGGGAAAAAACAAATAAATGAATTTGCCAACTCAAGGGGCAACAAATTGTACTGATCAACTTCAACACATGATTTTCAATACGAGTTCATCTCTAAAGAACAGGAAAGTTTTTCTAGATTCATGCAGAACAATCTTGAAGGATAATATCTGATTGCTGCACACGTTTGCAGAAAACATTTGCAAAATCAACTTTCAAAATCAGGAGCGCCAGCCCGTATAACCATCAGAATCACCACCAATCCCAACCCTATCAGATCTGCTTACCCAGTCATAGGGTATAATTCTAGCGGGAACATATCAGGGGACTCTGGGTATTACCAGAGCGTCAAGACAACTCTGATGACCCACAATTCATATGAATTCTGCCACGAACGCACTAACCTCACAGACACACACACAAAGACACACACAAAAATACCCGCAACCAGACAGCGCCGACAAACAGAGCTTTGGCTTGGATGAAGGTGGACAGAGGAGGAAGGGGTTTTTGGGTAATGTAGCTGAATCCATGGCAGTGGAGTGGTCCGTTCTCTGGGGCAGATTACTTACGGGTGGCAGCAGAAGGTGGTGGCGATAATTGGCAGACACTGTATGACACCCTTGAAGCGCCACAGATGTACTTGCTCCACCCAGGAGCCACTGATTATTCCGTAACGCAGAGACGACAACACTATCTATTGGCCGGTGCATCAGATGGTCAGTCAGAAGTCAGCATCAGGAATGGGGGCGGGGCAGAGGTTGAGATGGGGGCAGAGGGAAGACACATAGATGGTTAAATGCTAGACTAATAAATCGGGTTGCGGGGGGAAAAAACACACCGTGGAGCTGGATAAAAGGTATATAAACTGTTAAGGTGATTACACTGTGATGCAATAGACTAAAAAAACTCAAGGAACATCCATGTTTTCAATGTCAATATAATAAAATATTCAGATTACATAAAGTTGGGTCAAAAATTTCGATATCAGTAAACATTTAGTAACCATTAGTGCTTCTATGTTGCGAGGAAAATGCCTTTTTGTCATTTTATTATTACAAATTATATTATCAACACAATTCAAGTGAAATCCTGCATAAAACCTGAACTTCAAGCATTTTTTGCTTCAATGGAAGAAAAAACAGCTGACCGTCTTTACAAAGAGGTTGATCAATATCACATTTATGATCAATAAAATAATTTATCATCAATATCACATTTAATTACAAACCTAGAATGCAGAATCTTAAATATCTGTCTTATTCATTTTTAAGCTAATTTGTTGTACATTCTCAAAATTCTAAAACGTATACTTACAGGTTAATCTGATCTCAGCAATTATTCATTCAACTCGAAAACTTTTTACATTGAATTTGATTTAAAAACCGTTCTCCACCACATTCAACATATTTTCCTAATAGAGTTTTATAATGTTCTGTGACGGCTCTCTTTAGTTCTTTAAGAGCTTACGCTTCACTTCCAAAAAATCCACAGACATGTCCTGCTGCCATGGTGATGCATACTCGCATTGTATTCACAAAAATCAGCCAATCGACACATTAAACTTCTCAAAAGAAACAGAAATTGGCTAATTTAACTTTTTTAAAGCTATAAATGAATTTCACACATACTTAATACACTACATCATTGAAGTGACTTTCAAAAACATGTCCTTAAAGCAACCATAATGAGCAGCTGTAATTTGAAGTTCTTACATTTTACAAAACATTTTAAATCATTTATATATTCAAAACGCTAAAAGATCAAATTACCTTACTTCCTCTTATCAATGCCATATATATATATATATATATATATATATATATATATATATAAAGTAAATGGCCTACGTCTGTATGAGGGTGTGCTGATGGGATCTGATATTACATTTTACAGGGTTGGAGTTTGGAACGGTGGAAAGGGGAACGACTCACCGTGAACATGAAGAGTGTGTAGAAGATCAGTGCCATGGCTGAGAACGACTGGATGGATGACATCATGTTTCTCTGCAAGCTGAGGGGTAGTACGACTAACAGCGAGACTGAGATCAGTAACACGATACGGAAGCTACGTGTCACCTGAAAAAGCAAAAGGAAAAGCAGTTGCTGGCAATATTCAGGGCAACAAAACAAAAAACAAAAAATAAATATATATATATATATATATATATATATAAATAATGTAATTACTAGTGGTCGACCGATATTATTTTTTTGATGGCCAATGGCGATATCTTAGAGAGCAGGGTGGCCAAAGGCCAACATAAGGTTGATAAGCCGATATATTTGCTTTGGCGATATATCATTCGACCACTAGTAAGATATATTCATGGCCAATAATATTTCTCAATTCACCTGGTGTGATAAGGTGTGATAAAAAGTTCATTTTCACACAGAAACTGTGATCTAATCTACTCTAGAGTTATAAAAAGTCTATGAAGTGTTCTTTTTTTATTAGCTCAGCACTTTTTATAGATAGTGGCCTTTGAATTTATCATTACAGGAGGATTGTGAACAAGGGCAATGATCAGTTCTGGGAACTGCGTATCAACAATTAATTGATTCGAAAGAAATGTGTTGGAGTAGCAACAGGAGTTTAACTCATTTTAGCCAGGTGAAAACCTAAAAGTAGGAAGGTTATTTCTTACCTGCAGCCCAAGCAGCTGAGCAAAGAAGTTGGACCCCAGATCTGCGATGACGACATAGAAAGCAATGCATGTCCCCAGCATGAGTCCAATCATGCTGAAAAGAGAGAGAATGTAAGTAGAAAATACAAGCAATAAGACCTTACTTCATTCATGAGGTCGAAGCTGAAAAAGTTAAATCTCCACAAAAGCATCTTACCTCAATTCCACAAGTGCTTTGCCTGCTTTTCCATAAGCATGAAAAGCTGGGAAGGGAGAGATAGAGAGAAAAAGGTTGGCAAATTTCAACACCAAAACCAAAAAGGTTTTCCAAAAATTTCTTCCAAAAGTGTTTTGTAAAAGTAATTTATTATCATTATTTTTCTCCCTCTTTGACAATAAAGGTTGTACAAACACTGCTGTGGCAGAAGATCTTTCAATCTGCGTTAACGATGAGTTGTAGGTGTAGCTTTTGTGAAACTATATAAATTAAAAGGCCTATTTGTTTGATTCACTTGCATCAATAAAGTTAGATATTTTCTTTTAGCTTTGTAAATGCATTTAATTTCATGATATTGTTTCATACTGATCTCTTAATCTTCAGCAAAGAAGTGAATTAAGTTAAATAAAAGCCTAAATTCAATCTGTTCATCATATAAAGCGATCGAGTGAGTCTCTTCAAAAAATGTGGACTAACCCGCTCATATGGATTAATTTTACAATCTCTTTATGAACCTTTTGAAGCGTCAAAGTGCTAGTTGCATTAGTGTTTATGGAGGGACAGAAATGTCTTTTTTTTTCCATTAAAAGTTCTTCATTTGTGTTCCGAAGATGAACAAAAGTCTTACGGGTTAGAAATGACATGAGGGTGAGTGATTAATGACAGAATTTTTGAATGAACTATCCCTTTAACTGAATTGAATGAATTATTCCACAGTAATCCACACGGAGGACATTCTAAAACATTGTTATTTGGTTAAATGATGGGACATTAATTCTCTGTGTGTTTGTTGCATTTGTTCACTCTCACCTAGCCCAGCATAAGTCCTGCGTTTGGTGTTACTGGCTGAGTGGACAAGAAACATGCAGGACTGGTGGGTCATCCACGAACAGAAGAACAACAACAATGTGCCCAACACAATTCCACACTGCAGAGAGAAAAATGAAAAACATGAAAAAGAAAAATGTCTATAATAGATGAACACAGATGTCCTACATGTTTAAAATCAAAGTCACATGGTTACACTGATTCTTGTATTGATCCAAAATAGTGTGGACAAACTAAAATTCCAGCTTACCAATTTCTGATTCGCTCAGTTTACAGATTATTAACCAGCAAAGTTGTGTGTAAACCATTGTAAGTGCATTTGGCAGACCTAATCATATGGAATCCTCCTATCAGCACGCAAAACTGCACAGCACACTTTCCCATAACCACTTTAGCCATGTGTTTACCTGTTTGAAGCAGAAGGGCATCGTCAAGACACTCACACCCACAATGCTGTTTACAACGTTCATGATCAGACCCGAATTTGACGCAGTCATTTTGGCTCTCGGACAGCTGAGATCTCTAATGTCCAGACGGGTGTGTGTGGTGCCTCTACACTGGCTTAAGGTTTAATTGAGATAAGTGGGTTGACACAGATGTCCTTTAACTGTTCGCTATGATGCGCTGTGGAGACAGAAGAAAACAAAACCATCAGCATAATCACATTCAGCCTTACTGAAATTAAGAGGTTTTTGTTTTTCTTGTTTATAGTGTTATGCTTAGTAAATGAAGAGGAATATACAGGTTAATAAAAAATAGCAACTTATACATAATTTTTCAACAATTAAATTGCTAATTTATTCATAATTCATTTTTATCCTGTATGACAGAAGAATTATATGCAAACAGTTTCTTAAAAACAGTAATCAATGCAAATCAAAGCATATATATATATATATATGTATCACACACACACACACACACACACACACATACACCGTGCTTAGCATAAGTGAATACAGCCATGCTAAATTTGACGAAAAAGAGGAATAAAAAAATTATCTTTTGGAAATTGATCTTAATGCCTTAATCAAAAAAAAATCCAATCTTTAAGGAAACCAATTTTCTTTGAGAATGAATAATGTATCGTGAATAAATAAAAGTATGCATCCTGATGAAGTTCCTTTGGCCTTTGGAATTAAAATAGCCGCACATCATCATATACCCTTCACCATACAGTTCCTAGAGATTGGAATGAGTTTATTTCAGTTAGCCTAATAGCTGGTTTAATTTGCATTGAGAGATGATCTTATAGAAAGTAC
Organism: Chrosomus eos; assembly: GCA_036326025.1. Lineage (NCBI taxonomy): Eukaryota > Metazoa > Chordata > Actinopteri > Cypriniformes > Leuciscidae > Chrosomus > Chrosomus eos. Next base: position 29,788,723 of record CM070830.1, on the reverse strand, counting down.
CCCATGCCAATCTCTGGGTATGGTGAAGGGTGTGTGATGATGTGGGGCGATTTTAATTCCAACGGCCAAGGGAACTTTATCAGGATGCATAGTATCTGGATCCATGAAATAACTGGCCTTTCAAAATAAAAATCTGTCTGCCTTTATGGGAATTTAACATAGGGGTGTACTGACTTATGCCCCCTGTATTTTGAGGAAGAACATTTATTTATTTACATTATTCATTCATAAAGAAAATTGGTGTTCTTAAAGGTTTTTCCTCATTTTTTTTTAATTAAGGCATTAAGATCAATTTCCAAAAGAGTCAACTTTAGCATGGGTGTATTCACTTTTACACTTAAGCACTGTATAAAAACAATACAAATTATATACTAATAAACTAATATACTATAATATATATAGTATATACTAATAAACGAACTCCAAATAAACTCTGAAATATAAAACAGATGCTAAATTTAGAAGAGATTCCCTTCCATGCTAAAGGAAAGCAGATCATCACAGAATGACACCTGTAATACATCGAATAAATGTTTCTATTGTTGGTCTACAGACAAGTTCAACTAACCTGATTGCTTGAAAACATTACCAATGCATTTTATCTATTGCTGCACTGATTACAAACAGCAAGTGTAGTCAAATGTGTTTTTGGTTTGCTTGCCATATGGCAACAGTTGTGTTGTCAGAAGCACTTTGAGTACTTTTATACAACTCATAGAACATGTTGATTGATCATTTTTGTAAGAAGATATTTTTTTTTATCAGTTTACAATAAAATCACAAATGACAGCATGTTTGCATACGGTATACACAGAAAATATGCAGTGTTCGCTTTTATCTTGAATCAATCCAGAAAATAAACACTTTAGTCTATCAGATTCATATTAAGGTTCCTGTGATGCAACAATTAACATTTCTCATAACTAACCACATTGACAGTTCATAAAGTTTCCCATCACAGGACTGAGGATGTTTTAAAAAATGTTTGTTTACATACCACGTCCACACTTTTCCCATCAGTCATTCATTTCTATGTCACCATCGGTCCATAACTGTTTTAAAACGATTATTAATAAACGTCCGGTGATGTTTATGCCGTCTGTATAAAGTTAAAGGAGATTCAACAAATATTTAGAAAGATATTTCCCGAAATAGGCACAAAAAACATTGTTTCCACAATCTGTAACCAGGAAGTACGCGCAGTGCTGACAGTGTGGCGTTCCCAAAGACACTAGTGCGCGTTGCTGCCTCCAGTGGCCAGGAGCGGGATTACATTGCCTACAGCGTCACAGCATGTCACGGTTAGCCAGGTTCATTTTCATTTGACAAATATTGCTGAAATTGGAAGTTGACGGTTTGTTCGTTTTGTTTTCAAAGTAACCAACACCTGCAATATCTTTGAGTCCCGCAATGCTTTACTTTGACACACGGTGTAGGTTTTATGCATGCAGAGATCACATCAATGGCTCTGTCTGTCAACAGCACCTACACAGACGAAACACGGTGTTGTTTCATTTGGACAGAGATTTGAGCAGGAAAGGGAAACAGGAACAAGGGATGTTGATCTGCAACAGGAGCTCCGCGGATTCCGGGCAACATTGGCTTCTTTTCTGTTGCTATGTTTTTGGAGGAGAGGTTGGGACCAGCGTGCTCCAGTTAGGCATATGCTCTCCTGGGAGGGGATTTTAGTGTGTTGTTTTAGGGGGGCTGGTTTTAGGTAGGAGACAGGAAAAGTCTGGCTATTGTGTACCATTGGCCTTCGAACCTAACTGACAAGTCAGCCTATTGGCCCGAGGGTCTTGTCACTCCACACCTAATCCCTGAAGATTGGAATTAGGCCCAAGCAGCAGAAGGGGAGACCATGGGCAGATTGCTGGGCAGATTTGGCAGCGGGGGGAGAGAGATTCTGTAGCCAGCAAGAAATTAGACACAGGCACCCGATTGAACCGCTGACCTCCAGGGGAAACCCCTGGTCAGCGCGAGGTCATGGGAGCACAAAGCGGGGCGATGAACTGCAAGAGGTCAAGCATGCATGCAGCTGAAAGAGAGCCTTTGTGAGCTCAGGCATGCACAAAATTTCCCATCAGCCACCAAAGTCACAGGCTCCTCAGGAAGCCAAGGAAGGGGGATGAAACCTGGCGACGGAGAGTTGCAGCGACTGGTGTGTGTGTGTGTGTGTGTGTGTGTGTGTGTGTGTGTGTGTGTGTGTGTGTGTGTGTGTGTGTGTGTGTGTGTGTGTGTGTGTGTGTGTGTGTGTGTGTGTGTGTGTGTGTGTGTGTGTGTGTGCGCAAGTGACCTCAGAAAGGACACACACAGACTGCGGCTGTAATCACATTTAATTACACATCAACCAGCCTTGTGAATGAGGTTTTTAATGCAAACTCTCCGTGCACACAAAAGACTGACATGTGCAGCTAAACATTGCCTACCTTTGTCCTCCTAAAATCTATTAAAGCCCTCTCTATTAACCATCAGCATTGCTAAAGGCTGCAGATAACGGCCATTATGTTGATAATAGTGAATAAAAGGAACAAAAGATGTTTTTTGTGCAATGAGAATGGTATGCCTCAATCAACCGTTCAACCAAAGGTCGGACCTATTTATAATGGTTGAAATTAAGGACTGATTCACTAAAAGAAACAAATACCTGTTCCTCTGCCAATAATCTGTCAACGCTTGTAGTCACCAATCAATGGTTTACTAAGTATTCTAAACAACTGTCGTGTTTGTTCACTCCAGTGTCACCTGTTTTAATATGATTTGCTAAATCAAATCACGAGTTTCAAATCTATTTCATATTCATGTTGATGTGTTTTAAATACAATAGACTCAGTGATGAAGATAAGAAAATCAGCTTAGAAGAAAATCCTTTAGAATTTATTTTTCTGCATAAGTTTGTGTGTCATTAAGAATTGAGTTACGATTTTTTTCTAATTCAACAGCAGGATGCAGATTTGCAATTAGAATTTTAATGTCAGAACAAATCCAATGACTGTAAATTGTAATTGGTTTAAAATGGCAACATTTAAAATATTGTTTGAAAGTTTTGAAAAAAGTTTAAAAAATCATTTAAGTTAGATAGATAGATAGATAGATAGATAGATAGATAGATAGATAGATAGATAGATAGATAGATAGATATATAGATAGATAGATAGATAGATTTTTATTAGAGATAAATAGAAAATTATTAATTAAATAAACTTTGTGTAATTGAAAAAAACTTAAGTTACGATAACTTGACAATTCCAGATAATTTTTTTCAACTACGCATGAAGTTTATTTACTTAGAAAATTTAGGGCAACTGGTTTCCTCACATTTTTAAGTTGTCAACTGATCACTTTTTACAGTATAGAGGTAGATATTTGAATAAATTAATAATACATTATGTAAACCATTTAATTTCCCAAAATGCATGTGTTGAATTTCAATTCAGTAAATTCTGCTTCCTGTCATTCAGTACTGAATTTCTCATAATCCTGGTGATAAAGTAAATAAAATAACAAAAAGCACAAACACTGAATTAATTGACTAATTAGTTCAATTGATTGTGTGTATATATATATATATATATATATATATATATATATATATATATATATATATATATATATATATATATATATATATATATATATAGTTGTTTTTTTTTTTTTACCAAATGCTAAATTCAAGATTGAGGGTGAAATTTTAAGAATTAATCATTGATGAAAATATCAGGGAAGACGTGACCCCTGCAATGTCTTTTGTGGTTACAACTCAGCTTTAGGGAGAACATTTGGGGATGACACAGAATATTAGCTGGTGCTTGAAAACAGTGTTCATTGTTTCATGGATATTTCTAGTTAAATAAGCAGAACACAGCCTCAGACACATCGAGGCGTCACTGCGTGGGGGTCAGCAACATTGCTGGGAATTTTTCCCGCAGTAACACATGCACAGGCAGCTCTTTGGCATGTGCATGTGGACAGTAAAAGTGTCAGAATGACATTTACACCATTAGAACGACTAAATCTCTCTACGTTACAGATACTGCTATTACGGCTTGGGGCGAAGCTCTCTCACACACACACACTCAAACACACAAGATGGCAATTGTGAAGGGAAAAACTGCATTCAGTATTAACTTGGCCTGACAGCTATAATTTCGGTTTTCACACAGCTTAAAGATAGGGGGTAATTAAAGTGAGAATGTTTTCCTTTCAGATTAGTTGTCCTGTCCATTTATCAGTTGTCTGACCACATGTGTACAGAAGCTGGTTGCCTGTGAAGCACTCACTGAAAGTCAGTCTTTCAGAAAGAGCGCCAAATTGTCTTTCCCCATTAAAAACTGCTCTCCACCCAAACATGGCAAGCGTCTCGGCTTGAGAGGCGGCTATTTTACAGGCCTAAAACATTCCTCTGCCTCTTTCCTTACGTCTTTTTCTGTACCCGACCCATCCCTCCCCCTCTGACTGCCAACTACAGTAGCGTCTGTTGGTACAGCTCAATCAGGTCTTCACGTTGAATTGGGCTTAACTAACCCCTCTCAAACACCCAGAGAAAAAACTTGTCATAAATCTTTACACGAGAAAAAAACAACAACCTCAGACTCATAAAAAAGGAGGGTGACAAGAGTTGGGCTGATGGGCTGATCTATGTAGCCTCTCCTCTCAAAGTTATGCACAGCCATCCTCATACAAGTCCGCCGTATATCAGCCACGGGGGACGGAGGGCCAGTCAATGGCCAGGCCTGTTACATGCGACGGGCACAGAAAGGGCCCCTGAGTAGGCTCCCGTCGAGCTCCTCAATTAAAATCCTTTTTTGAGACGTGGTTATGTGCCAATGCCGACACTTGACTGATTTTTTGATATACAGTCTTGGTAGGTGGGTTCGTGTGGAGAAAGAAGGCACCTCATTTCTGTGTGGCAGTGGGGAGTGATTGGGCTAGTTTTAGGTTTCTGTTAAACTAACGGATAATTTAGGACTTGCTTGATGAAAGTGAATTCTAAATATAATATATTACTCCATAAATGCTTTGATTTGGCCTCAGTTTACACAAGCAACGGCCACCGCATGCCTCTGGAAATCTTTCTATTCCACTTTCGGGCCTCTCTATAATTCTTTGAGAAACCTGCGTTGGCCGTTTCTCACTAATTATAACCCTCATGGTAAAAAGAGAGGATACAGTGGCAGCTCAGTGCCTTAAAAGAGAAAGGCATAGATCATAGATCTTTTTTGTGGCCCCTCCCTCTTCTGCCCCTCCCACTGAAACACAGCCAATCACAGGCACAGTGCTCAGACCAGATGCGTGGCTCACAGCTGCTGAGGAATTAGTGGGGTACAGCCATTGCTCCCCTAACATTACTAATGAATCTCTTTTAGATGACTTTCATGGCTTCACATGCAGCAAGTGAGCTACCCAGCCCCTGCCCTCTGATTGACCCCATCCCTGGCCACGTATATTCCTCATAGTGACTGAGGGGAACAGATGGGGTACAGGAATACCCCCCTTTCCTCACCCGTTTTTCACTCTTTCGAATAACCACATAACCCCCACCCCCCTTTTTATGGACCATGACCCCATAATCTCTCTCTCTCTTCTCCATCAACAGTGTATAGCTTTAAGGCTCCTCTCTTCCAGGGAAGTGAATTTGTGCTGCATATTATAGAGAATCTTTTGAAAAGTCTTTGTTGACGTCAAAATAAAATGAACAGTCTATACAGGGGGCTGTTCCATAAAAGACGCTTAGAAAAGCGGGGATTAAACTCCAAAACCGGACTTGAATGAGCCTAACAAATAAGTTGGGGCTAAAGTGGTTCCATAAAGGGTAATTGAAGTTCACGCAATCTCGCTAATTTGAACCAGGTTTATCTAGTCTAGATAATTGCGTGTTCACGCGTTTCTGAAGCAGCCCTAGAGGTCGATCGTGGATCAAATCGATCCACCATCAAACAGCTTATATTTTGTGCTGTTTTATGCGTTTGTGACATGTTTTTTCCCCCACCTCAGTGCAAAACTTACATTATACAGTTATATTCTCCATCTGTAAATGTTAGAAAGTCCATTTTGCTGCTAATCTTCATATTGAACGAGCGCTGCTCTGCGCATGCGCGCCAAATAGGTCTGCAATAATTCTCACTAAAATATACTTTTTGCTTGGAAAATTAATATGCAATATTTTATAACACGAGGATTATCTTCTAATTATAATAATTTATCTTTAGGATGTTGGATAAGTTGCAGTGAACTTCTAGCTCATTACACTTATATATTTTATACTTCTAATAAAAAAAGAAATTGAACAGAAGTAGCCTAATTCAAGGATTTTTATTTTTTTTATTAGATCATTTCATTTTTTTTAACAAACTAAATATATAAAGATACAAAATATAGTTTTGGGTATAGGATCTATGCTACGTAATAAAGATGATGTATTTTGATGTATGATGTAAGATGATGTAATTACAGCTTTTAATGCAATAATTTTTTTTGAGAAAGCAAGAATCCCCAGTTTTAAATGAGTGGTTAGATTTAGTTTCTAAAGTACATTATGGAGAGGATAACATTAAATTAAGAACAAATGTATACATTTTGAAAAGATATGTGCAACTCTAAAATCAAAGAATATTCCATAAAATAAAGGAATATATATATTAGCCTACATTAACTACATTTTTATGTAACCTTCCCTTTTATTTCTAGGTATTTGTTATTTTATTTATTTACTTATTTAATATTGAATATTTGATATTTGAATAATATTACTTGAATAACTATTAGGAATTATGTGTCATTATAAGAGTTTGATATATGTGAATGTTATATTTTTATTTATTTATTGTTTTATTTATATGTATGTGCTGGTGGGTATTATCACAAAAGAAAAAAAAAGTAGAAGGAAAAATAAGGAATATTTATTGGGGGAAAATATGATATCTTTAAAGGAACTGTCCATTTGTATAATTGTGTTAAATGTGTTTGAATTGAAAGACATAATAAAGTACATAATATATATATATATATATATATCCAACTAACAAATATTTTAGCATTATATATATATATATATATATATATATATATATATATATATATATATATATATATATATATATGCTAAAATATTTGTTAGTTGGATATTATATGTCCCTTATTTAGAATTTTAAACCTACAAGTGTATTTGGGGTAAATCAAATGTACAATATACTGTCAATTACTAAGCTCAGATTAATCTTACCAGTTAAAATTTATACTGTGCTTTTGTAATTATTTATTTTGTGATTTTGTGATTTTAACTTCTGCTATAAAAAGTTTTTTTTAGATTGTGTTCTAATGTTCTTCTAATAATCATAAACATGTACTAAATAAAAAACCAGACAAACTGCCAAATAAAACAAGAGAGAAATGTATTCATAAATCTTTAAAACAATCTAATTAAATCTTGGGCACAAAACATTCAGCCAGTAAAAAAACAAAACCTGTAGTATGTATATTGTATTTATCTATATATCTATATCTATAAATACAGTACATATATATATATATATATATATATATATATATATATATATATATATAATATATATATATATATATATATATATATATATATATATATAGTGTAGAGTGACAGTGTAGAGAAAGAATTCTCTGATAACCGAGGCACTCCTTAATTAAAAGGGCTTTATTATAAAAATGACATGTCCTAAACGGACAACTTTAAAACGCCTTATATATGTGTCTATATTGTAGCCTTATTTAAGTTTATTTTCTGTATACTGTGTATTTATTTTTGGACTAATAGTGGTTAATAAAGTCCAATAATGGTATTAGAGAGTGTAAGTGGTAATATCATTGTGTTCTTGTCGGTCAGTGTTGAGGATCTGTGTAACAACTGAGGCTTAGCCTGACAGTTAGCCTGCCCTGGACCAGGCTAGTTTCCCAGCATAAGTTGCCAGGGAAACTGAGTTTGAACTTTTTTAAGTTTGATTTATGAAACCGAATCCACCAAAAATAAGCCTGACTAACCGAAATAAGCCTGGCTTATACTCTAATCTTGGTTTATGGAACAGCCCCCAGGAGAGCTTGTTTCATGTTGTCGCTTATTATTATTATTATTATTTTTTTTTTATTTTTTATTTAACAGTCAGACATACATACAAACCAACATAGTACAGTAGTGAGCAATCTTGTAAATCCATAATTCCAGAAGTGACATAAAAGTGATATAATTGTTTGATCTAAGTGTGTATTTGAGCGGGTGTGAGTGTGGGTATGTGTATGTGTGTTTATGCGTAAACAAAGTAACCATTTATTATTTATTACCATTGTCATTACCATCACCACCCCACTCCCCACTACCACCATATTGCCAATATTGTGTTTGTCGCTTATTATTGAGGAGATGTTCCTGTTGCCTCTTTTCAGGCATTATATCTTATTATTCATGTTGCCAAATATGTTTTAGACAGCAAAATAGATTTAAAAAAATTATTACACAATACATTACATTTGACAAAAACTGATCTAGTGGAATGAACTGAGTTAAGGCGGCAATTCTTACTGCTTTAATGTGAAGGATAATGTTATGTCATTTTATTTTGACAATAGCCTACTTGTCAAAGAATAAAACTTGTCAAACAATAGGCTACTTAACAATGCTAGATTATTAAGATAAATACCAAAAAGTGTATAACTCTTTCTGCAGGTAAATAGTATCGAAACGCCTTTAGGTGGCAGCAGGTGTCTGTCTTTATGAATACGTTTTTAGAATCATTCATTCAGCCGATTTGTTCAAAAACGCTGATTCATTCAAAAATAGACACAAATGACGAGCTGAGTCCGGAATCGCATACAATTCTTTAATTTCTTAACCATATCTCTTTATGGCAGAAATAGTATGAGTAGTTTGGTAGAATAGCGGTTTCGAATTCAGCAAAAGCCTACGGGTGATTCATTGAATCATTTTTTGAACCGATTCATTCGAAAAGACGGAATCATTCATTCTAGCAACGAAACGCCACTAGGGCCTACTGCATTGCTCTTCTGTTGTTTTTGTTTTTAAGACGTACTGAAGGCGTGTTTGAACAGTAAGTTACTCAATATTAACTTCATGTTTTTTGGAATTGTTGTATAAAAGCAATACCACACAATTATTGTGCTTAGAAACATTTGCGCCTCAAAAATGACCAAACCGTCATTGCTAACGTAACGTTAACGTTTTTAGCCACCACGGAGCCCTGTTCTAACGGAATCGTTCTTATTATGTTATTTTTATGTTTTAAATCATATTTAGAAGAACAAAATAAGTACCTGCTGTGCTGATGATAAACGGCCATAACATCGTGATATGTATTTTTATGGTCACCAGTCGTGATATCTTATATAACGTTACAATACTCACCATTCACAAATCTATTTTCTTATATATATATATATATATATATATATATATATATATATATATATATATATATATATATATGTATATGTGTGTGTGTGTGTGTGTGTGTGTGTGTGTGTGTGTGTGTGTGTGTCACACTCCCACACATATGAATTCACATTCCCACACATACTTCAGGATTATTACAAGCTAATGGGGCAGCTTGAGGATGAACCTTTTCTTCTTTCAATTTTTTTTATATGATTAAAATCGCTTCATAAAATAAGCCCACTAGCCCAGTGGAAGTTCTATGTATTTCTTATCTCTCCGCTTTCCAGCATGGTTTTCCTTTTTGATCATTTTGTCAGATCTAATAGGCACATACACGTACATGCACAAATGCACACATGCAATTCAGAAGGAGCACAGCAGCTGAAGTGAACAGGAATCAAGGAGACTTTGGGGATTTTTAATGGCTCCAAATGGCCATACAGTGGTGACAGTGTAGAATCAACATCCATCCATTATCTCTGCATCTGCTTCTAACTCAGCCTTCACGAACACATGCTCAGGAACACACACTCACCACCACACACACACAAAATTGCACTCAAACACAAACAAATACCGACAGGTACACACTCAACCAGTGAAAGTGTGTCACACTTGCTCCGGGTCCTCTGGAATCTCAGACCCTCAGGTTTTATTGCCCCGTTTCCTCTTCCTCCTCCTCCTCCTCCTTCCTCGTTCTGTAGCGCAGAAATGCGTGAGGATCACCACAGAGCAGCTGCTGGCAAGAGCCGCAGGTTCGGGCCAAAGAGAAACACATTATCCTGTTCTAAACAGGAAATGTCTTCTTAAATAGCCATAAGTAAGGGCTTCACTGCACAGTTGGGCTCTGGAAACACTATTTTTTATTTCATGTCGAAAGCCAGCATATGTAAATATAATCACACATAAATCTAAACAGTTATTAGTTCACAGTCTGCCTTTTATATATCCTTATAGCACAGAGAACATTTGTGTCATATATATATATATATATATATATATATATATATATAATATATATATATATATACAGTATATACATACATACCGGTACACTAATATATACACTACAATATATATTAGAACAAAGTATCTGCTGTGCTGATAAATGGCCATACACATATATTTTACACATGATATTGCTTTAATGTATTTTTTATGTGGCCACCAGCCGTGATATTTTACTTGCAATACTCAACATATATATATATATATATATATATAATATATATATATATATATATATATATATATATATATATATATATATATATATATATATTCTATATATATCACGGCTATATAAAATATCATGGCTGGTAATCTATTTTCGAAATAATATTATATAATATATATATTATATATATATAATAGCCTATTCATTTCGGAAATAGATTTGACTCTAGAAATTAGAGATGACTTTAAATAAATGCCACTTGGTTTGATATTTTGTGAATATGCAATGACATTTTTATGTATTTTCATGCTAGTGAAGCCTAAGTGTCCAGATACACTTAGGCTGGTGATATATTGTAAGTAAAATATCACAGCTGGTAATCTATTTTCAAAATGAATATTATATACAATATATACTGTATATATATTTTGTATAATAGCCTATTGATTTCGGAAATAGATTTGACATTAGAAATTAGAGATGAGTTTTTTGATGATATTTTGTGAATATGCAATGACATGTATTTTCATGCTAGTGAAGCCTAAGTGTCCAGATACTTTTTAGGGCTTTTGTACTTTTTTTGTTGCCACTCGTGTGTTGTGAATGGCCCGGGTTTTTTGTCCGCCTGCACATGAGTGAGGCCTGCACACAGACAGTGGCTATCCACATGAAAGCCTTCACTGTCCCCGCCTTTGTTCTTAGACTGGTCTGATCAAGGGCAGTCTTTGTGAGCTCCTTGTGCCCTGTCTGCGTGCACTTTCAAGGGGATATTTCTCTTCCATGTCTACTCCTTTGCTTTCTTCTCTCTCTGAAATTTAGCTCCGTAATTCATGCCTTTTTCCAGGTAAATGAAAAAAGAGGGCCATGCGATTGATGTATTTGGCGGCTGTAGGGGGATGCAGTGGTGTGGACAGAGGAAAGTGGTTGAGGAATAAAGCCATGTTTTCCCTTTGTCATTACATCCTCCTACCCATTTGTTTTTTTCCCCAAGTGTCCTGAAACAACAGCGCTGCTCTTTATTTTCTATAATGGTGCTGCTTATTTGCTGTGAGTCGTTGACTTTGTGCCAAAGCCACGTTTTCCAGTGAGTTTTGAGCTGTAAACCGCATCAAAAGGAGGGTGGGGTGGGGGTCATTCCTGCAGTGAGTGTAAATATTTGGGCACAGAACACATAGTGGGTGGCACTTTGTGTTCACGAGAGAGGAGTGGCATTGCCCTTGGACACATAAAGATAAAACTGTTCCCCTCTGTGCACAAGCGCAGGAACTACCCAGCTCTCCTTCACTGCTTAATTAGCTCTTATGAAATTAGATGAAGCCCACAGATAGACTGCAAGGGGAATTACTAGCGTTCTGGGTCTCATTGCAGTGACTCGGTATTCTGATCAGGGTTATTGTCTGTATTAGAGGAAACAGGTGGTCTGGTCAGACTCAGGAATGAAACTAGATTTCTACATTTTCTGAAGGAAAAGTCATACTAGCCTCTGAATATCTCGCCATAATGCTAGAGTGTTCTGAGTGGTTCAGAGAGTATTGGGAATTTTCCATCTATTTTATCATCTGCCAGATGGACTTCATGAATCCAGTTGTTTAGAAAAGCAATAGCACACTCTCTTCAACAAGCCGCACAATTTGAGGGGTCACTCTTGTCTGCATCACAAACAATTTTACGTTTTTTAAAAAAAATATCTACATTGAGAAGCTTCGCAATTTGAAACGCAAGTAATTAGTTGCATCAAAGTTTATTACTTGAGGTTAGAGGAGGCATATGAGCAACTGTAGTAGTGGTGTTATGGATAACATTATTAATAAATGTAAGTTGCCTATATCGATCAAAAAGTATTATAAAAAAACTAGCAATGTGAACATTTGTGCCCTGAACATCCCAACATTGATTCAACCTCACCCTAAAGCAATGCTGTACATAACCACTACCATAGCCTATATCTGGACAAAAGGAAAATCAGAGCTCGGTTTGTCCACAGGGAGTGTTTAGCACAGTTGGAGCCTGTTCTGTCAATAACTATGATTATCAGCTCGCTGAGGTCATGCTACAGAGAGAAGTGAGGCCTCGGGGTGTCAGAGGTGGGGCGCATATGCCCACAAGGTATAAGGACCTGCACTTCTACAACATGTGGGTGTACTTATATACGACCTTACCAGAATCACCCCAGCCCTCCCTACCAGGGCTCTAATCATAGTCTCCATGTCCTCAAGCTACATGGTGTGGTCAGCAGACATTCTGGCTGCAGTGGAGAAACTTCAGCTGGCTGCATAATCTTCTCCTATTTTGACTGAAATGCGCCGGTGACCCCGGCCTGGCCTCTCGCTCACCCCGGCCTCCGCACGTCTAGCACCCGACCAAAACAGCTTTTACGCTCTCTCCTGCTCGAAGACTGCAAGGCAGACTTCTAGAGTTCAGCCAATCGTTTTGTTTCGAGGCAATAAATTTGAATTGTTATTGTTCGCCCTCTTATTTGCAAGCGAGTACGTGTCTGTGTGTCAGAGCGGCGCTGCATGCGCGAGCCACAGGTTGCACATTTGGTTTTAATTGTGGCCATTTCAGTCCAGGGCAGATGGAAAGCACATGGAAACCCCTCCACCTGCCTTGAGTCAGCTACTGACAGAAACACAGCAAATCACACTGACAAGAGGTAGAGAGAGAGAGAGAGAGAGAGAGAGAGAGAGAGAGAGAGAGAGAGAGAGAGTGCAGTGAATAATTAATAATAGATCCGAAAGGAAAATAATCTTTAAAAGGTAACGGAGAACAATTAAGACTTCAAGACTAATGAGTTGCAAGCAGACAAGTTGGTGCAGGTAGGGGGCGCTGTAGGGTCTGGGGTTTTCATTGGCCACACAGGATCCTTGTGTGCAGTTTGGAAATATGCCTGTGCCTGGCTGCCTTGATAAGAAACACATGCAATTCGGACAAAGAGACTCCTCTTATGATTCCCTCTGCTGAGGCGAGAACATAAACAAGCCGATTCAAATTAAAGAAGCCAGTGTCAAAATATTTAAACCCATCCAACCTGGGCTGAACCGATTTCAACAGAAACAAGACTGCTGCCCTCTGAGATACCGGCCTATAGTTGCTTGTCAAAAAAAGACTGTTTGATCCGACAACAGAAGCAAGTGATGACAACTGTTTTATGGAGAGATAAAACAGTAAAGTGATTACAAAGAGTAAGAAAAAAATATTGCTATCAGAAATTTGTTTGAATGACCGTGTGCAGTTCAAATCACGTACATAGACTGTTATTCAGACTGATTGAACATTGTAATACTTTGAACCTTCACTGTTTAAGGGTCACTGGTATTTCTACTGTCCACGCATAATGCGTGCTGTTGTTTTCATACGAGGAACATGCTGTGCTACTGCTTACAGAGGCAGACGGCTATCACATGTGTGAGGCTGAAGTGTTTTTACTACTAAAAATAGTGTCTGTGGGAAAAATGTGTGTTTGCTGACAAGTTTCATTCATGCTGGTTTCGACTAACTGTATGAACAAGCAACCTTTTACAAGCCACAGATTTGAAAAGTTCTTGGAAGCTTGTTGGAAATTGGAATGCACATACTTTTTCCAAGTCTGTCACATAAAGTGTATTCTGCACTGACATACAACATGCGTAAGGGCTTCGAATACTTCAATTTGTAATGTATCCTTGCAAGACAGGCTTGTAAACAGTGTTTGCTAGGGATGTCCATTTCAGCACCAGTAATTTATTATTACTGTGACAGAGTACAGTAATTGTGACTTTATTTCTCAGTTGCACTTTTATTTCTCATAAGGTTGCGATATCTCACAGTTATGACTTTGTGTCTCCCAGTTGTTTCTCATAACTGCAACTTTATCATATTGTGGCTATATTTCAAAATGTGACTCTTACAATTGCAACTATAATTCTCATAACTGCAACTTTATCGTAATTGTTATTCTAATTTAAAATGTGACTACATCTCACAGTTGCAACTTCATTTCTTATAACTCACATATTGTGTGATTTTGTCGTACAATTACAACTTTTTACTTCAAAATTGTAAGTCTCGAACATCAAAATGTGGACGAAATTCTGACTTCACTATTTCGCATAACTGCAACTTTATATTTATTGTGTAGAAGCAGGCAAAACTGAGAAGTGAAAAATCTAATCTATATGCAATATTTTAAGCAACCACAAAGTGTCTCATTTAAATTGGAGTAGTTTCTTAAAATTTTCCCAGCTACAATTTGTGTAATCTTGAACTCAGCTTAATAAGGGGGGCTTGCGTGGTATCCGGGTCCGATCCCTGTGATCCCTCTCATCAGTGTGAGGTAGGGCATCCCGTACCAATCAGCAGCCATGTTACAACCCTCATCTCCCATCTCATTTAGAGTCACTTAACTCCATGCCTAAAACTTCTCTGTGCCATACGCAAACCCTCCTGCTCCCTTCAACTCTTCTGAGGTCACAGCCAACCAAATGAGTTTCAAATGTTCATGTTATTTATGATTAGGTATCAATTCACTCTACAAATCTCTTGCAGATGTTTTTGTCACTGCAAGCTTCTTCCACATACATAGGCTTGTATATGCGTACGTGTGTATGTGTGTTTAGAGAGAGAGGGTCTTGTATGAATTATACATACAGCAGGTGTTACTGTTTACCACTAAACCTTGAGCCTGGGTTATACATCACAGGCGTGGCAATATCATCTCAGTTCAGGCACGGACGAAAATACATTTACAATCTGTAAATTTACAATCCCCCCAAAGGAAAAACAACAAGAAGTCCAAAACGTTTATTTAACAAATTACAGAAAATGATGGTTAAATGAGAATTCTAACTAATAAATCAGCATTGTGTTTTACTTTATTTCACAGGCTACATGTTACATTATTGTTATTATCATTTTAGCTCCTTATTCACTTTAAACAGGTAAATAGGACACAAACCAATCTATCTTAATGTGGCCCAGTGTTTTTTTTTGTAGCCTGCACTGTGCTTTTACACCAGTAGGTGGAGTCGTCAAAGTGTCTGTCATGTATTGTAAGGATATATTGCAAAATATTTCCCATCTATATATATCATCAAAATGTTATAAATAACATATCCAATCAGTTCCTGATTAATAAAATCAAGCCCCTCTTAACAATTACTCTTTGAATATCCTGTTTGACCCGGGAATATTTCTAATGATGGAATTGTGAACATGAAAATCATGTATTTTATAAGCGTTTGCTCATATTTCCTTGCATAACATGAACACATTATTTAACATGTAATTTAAGCAAGAAGTGCAATTTTTTATTTCTCTCTTGCTTCATAGAAGTGGGCTTTATAGTAATGTGACTGTGAATATTAAGAAGAGGGACTGAATGTTGCAGGCCTCACCGTTCGACTCATTATACGATTCCCTCGTGGCCTCTTCTAGAACATCTCTCTTACTGAAACTTACCCTTTCAGATCTCATCAGTCATAGGTCCCCCCCCCCCCCCCCCCCTTGACAGATCTGCCTTGAGATTGACGCACACATCTTTAAACACACATACACTGCCTTATTCCTTGTTTTCTCTCTCCCCTGTAAGGCATTCACAGTCAAGGAAACCTGGACACGCCACACACATACAGCGGTGTCCGTTGGGGTCCTCCACACGCCAGGCCTGTGCAGTTCTGAGAAGCTGAGACGGGACTTAAGGCTCAAAGGACACGAGGAAGACAGCACACATGACCTTCCTCAACCGCTCTTTTCCTCTGACTCAACATCTGGTTTGGTGATCCCTATCCCTGCCGGTGATCCACTCTCACACACACACACACGTACAGGTACCTCAACATAACACACATGCACACACATGCGCGCCACCTCTTGCCCTCCGTCCATTAATCGTATCAGCCACATCGTGCCCTCAGCTTTCGCAGTGATTGGTAAAGTAAACCCAAGACGTGAAAATGATGTACGAGCTGCTCTGCTACGGAAACGACAATCGAGCAGAACCTCGACCTCGGCCGGACTCCGCTGTGCGCTCTCTCCCCCTTCAAAGGACCCCACTCTTCTCCCAGAAATCCTTTCTCCCAATAGGCAAGACACACCTGTCCTCCTCATATGTCACAACGGTTTACAGGCAGGAGTTTTTCAGCCTTTTATTGGAAGCATCTGAGCCGAAGCCTTGTTAGAAAGAGGACCTGGAGAAGGCAGTTGCTGCTTTATGTGCTTCCAAAACTACATCTTACTGTGTAAATACAGTTAATTTTCGGAAATGTAAGGCCCATTATGATAAACGCTAGACCGCTTTTGTTGCAGAGTAGAACGAAGTCTTGAGATGATGCATTTTGTCATTAGAATTTTTATAGTAGTGCAGTAGATTGTAATGATTCTGCGGAACGAGAGCATTGTGCTGTCATTGTGAATAATAAAAACATCAACTAACTGTTGTCTCGAAAGACAATGTGGGGTTCATTTTCAGCCATCTTGTCATCAGCAATAACACTGCTATTTCTCAGCCTAAACACACCACACGCTGCCGCAACCTTTGCTGTAAGACAATGATCATCTCACTGAACTGTAATTCTATCCCTTGAACCTCACTAAGAGGCTGTAATAATTAAAAGCAGTACACAATCACTGAATAAAAGCTTTTTTTAATTTTCTTAAATAAAGCAGATGTACCACAGTAATGCATGATAAATGTGTGTGTGTGTGTGTGTGTGTGTGTGTGTGTGTGTGTGTGTGTGTGTGTGTGTGTATATAGGCTATAGCCTATGTAAAAAAATGTTTGTTTTTTTATTTTCAGTCATTTTTTACAGAATTACAGTAAATTGCCTTTTTTTTTATCTGAGTCGAGAATTGCGTGCAGACACAGAAAACTGATGAGGAAGAAACTGATGGTAGAACAAGACAAACATATCTTACATCTGTCTTTGCAAGTTAAACCGCACATGAAAATACACGTGTGTGCAGTGCAAAGTACTGTATGATGTGAAGGATAAATAATTGGCACTAATGGTCTCTACGATCAACTTAGCTCAAGATGCCCACTACGATTTCATTCACAAGCATATTTACCGAAAAAGGCTTCAGTCGTGAAGCCTGTTAATTCAGTTATAGACTGCCGCTTACCAAGAATTATTCACTCTAATATATGACTGACAACTGTATTCTGCTGCTGTATGAATGTGGCCATATAGACTTGTCATGCTACGTTTCTGAACACGAAACAAGCGTAATTGACGTGTAAAAGTGGGCGTTTTTTCTGTTAATGAATTTTGTGTTTTTGAAGTTAAAGAGTCAAGAACAAGTCATTTTTTTAATTACTGTTCTTTTTTGGTCTGGTTAGCGGGTTATGTTTTTATAGGCTGCAATTAACTATTTGAAAAGTTTTATGAATTTTATTTTCAATTAAAAATGTTATCTCAGATGTTAGGAAATTAGATACTGTATGCAAAATATATACAACAAACATTCTAAAAGGTATTAGTAAATAAGAGGTAAAAAAATATATATTTTTTAATTATTTTATTATGAGACACACAGACCAATCAATATTTTTAGGGAGTCAGAAAGAAACTGATTTCAAGTTAAGATGATGGCTGTCTTCCCACAGGAATCATCCACTGAGACTTCATGGGGATTCTTTGGATCACATTTTTTTTTTTATTGTCATTTACCATAAAAGTCATATCAGTTTAAGTGGAGAGGTTTAAACTCTGTTTGCTTTTATTCTCTGCTGTGCTTCTCTCTGTTCTGTGCATGCATGTTGAGTCAATGTATCGTAATACATCCCCAGGAATCATAATTACATTAGTTTGAAAAGATGTCAGGGGTGTGCATGTGTGTGTTGTGGGGGGTGTGGGTGGAGAGGGAGGCTCATCCCATTTTGTGGAAATGCTGAAACTCCAGGAGGTCTGACAGCCAATTAAATAAGCACCAATCCAGCTCCACCCTACCCCCACCCACCCTTCGCTCCAAGACCCCCTGCACCTCCTATTCAACACTCATTCCTCACTCAGAGAGGCAGACAGAGAGAAAGTGAGAGTTAGAGACTAAGGGAGTGAGAGACAGAAAGAAAGAGAGATCTCTATTGTCATCACTGTCTGTCAGTCATAGCCATGGGCTTTGGAGGTAGAGCAGATAGACCAAAGAGCGGAGAGAAGGCCATTGAGTCTTCGGATATGTTTGGTACCTTACAAGCCTGTGGGGTGTTTTCAGTGGGGATTCGGCACAGGGCAAAAAATAAAATAAAAAAACACCTAGAAGCACAGTCATTGGCCAGGACACCTGTCAGGATGGAGAAAAGATTTGACCCTAGCAAAAATGTTTTTATGAAATGATAAGCATGACAGGAGTGGACGATAGTTTCAGTACGAACAAAGTATATGATAAAGTATTTTCGCTCTGTGTCCACAGTCCAAATCAAAATTGTCATGGATAGCCACGTCTGATCTTAATACAAAATGTCTACTTCTAGTATTCTCCAATATATTTTCCGATCAGCAACACTCTTCAACACCAATCGTTCGTGAATATTTTTATTGCTGTCAAAACATAAAGGGATTAAAATTAGGGGTCTTAAAAAAACACACAAGGGAATGAGAAACAGAAAAGAAAGCAAGAATGTAACATTGCATGAAACTCCCTGGATCAATCTCTGATCATCAGTCAATAGTTTGTATCGATACAGTGAAATAATAAAAGTATTGAATGGACGTTCATCATGGCCACTGCATCAGAATCTGCAGTTAGTCTTTTCACATCCTCATTGGTCATTACAAGCAGAGCTCACACAACCACAGGAAACTGAATACTTAAGAGAGAAAACACACACACACACACACACCACACACACACACACACCACACAACACACACACACACACACACACACACACACAGGAGAGAAAACACATTGGCAAAGTTATAAAACTGTTTCGGTACTGATACAGTGTAACTTAAAAATAAATAAATAAAACAGGAACTTGCAGGAAAGAGCCAGGGTCATACAAAAGCACATATTATATTTGAAGCATACAAACCGACATGCTTCTTGTTTGTTTGATTAATTTCATTACCTAAAGAATATGCTTGGGTTAATTCTATAATGTTTTTAACATCTGTTTTCCATTGTCTGTATTAGCAATTTAATCTGAAATCATGCCCTATTTGTCAAAAAAAAAAAAAAACGCCTTCATGACGTTTGTTTTTATGCAAGGTTAAATTAAGTCACGTTGCTCCAAAAATGTTTAAAATCCATAACTAAAATAATCAAAGGAAAGAAGCTCGTTTCCAGAAAGGATCAGAGAGGTATTTGGATTTACTTTAATAGCTGGTTAAATGAGCACGGCGGCTTTGGACTTGTGTTTAACGGGCTCTCCTGTGTTTTACAGCGCAGGATTCGGTCGACTCATAGCCGTGAGTTCTAGTGTTCTAAACCTTTAATAATGTCCAGCTAGCGTCGCCTACCTAAAGCATCGGGTTTAAGTTGTAGGCTAACTGTAAGAACAAATGTATCGTTTGGAAAAAGAAAGAAAGGTGTATTCATATATATATATATATATATATATAATATATATATATTTTTTTTTTTTTTAAAATAGGCCTTATACAGTGGGTGTGTATTCATAAAAATAAATATTAAAATATAAATAAATATATAATTATTTACACATGTGATAGGCTATTATTAATATATAAATTGTAATAATTCTTAGCTAGATTTAGCCTACATGTGGAATATCTTGAAAACTTTCTGAATATAACTAAAAATGATTTAAGGAATTATTTTTAACAACTTAGAATGTTCCATCCACACGTCACTATTTTCGAACTTTTCAAAGCATTTGCTTAATGAAAATGTGTTTGACGATTTTCAAGTTCTGACTCAACTTTTAATGGCTGCAAGCTATTTGTATTCAGTTGGCCTCCAAAATTTCTTATAAATCCGTAATGAATTTTAGAAGGCGTTCTGAAGCGATAGTTTAGTTCAGACACAAAGGGGACGGTATGAGGCTGCCTCAGGGGGGCGAGAGAGTCTCCTGCCTGAGACACTTCTGAGCTTTACATGATGCGCCTTCTGTCTTCATACAGGTCGGCCCACTGAATATAGACTTTTACTAATATTTACTAACACAAGATCAGTAATTCGTGTACATTTAAATTTACAATATTTATTAAAATATGTAAATCAAGGGTTTAAGGCATTTGTTTACTGGATTGTTTACTTATAAAGTATAGCCACACTTTTTGCTAATTCTGTTAAAGGTTATTATAAATAGTCACAAATGCTATTTTTAAACCATACGAACAACAGTTTTTCTGTCTTGAATGTTTCACCTGATCTTAATGTTCGCATCAACTTAGGCTTTATAATTCTGCACAGGCCTAGAATCGCATAAGAATTTCGTGAACTAATCTCTGGCCTTATATTTCCCCGTTTTTTTTTTTTTTTTTTTTTAAAGATTTTTTTGAAAACGGACATAATAAACAAAATAATTAAAATAATATCAAATATAAATACATAATTGCATAAATATTCTTATTGCATTGCCTTAAGCATTGGAACGTTGGTAAACTATTATTCTAAGCCTACATAATAACACACAAAGCTATTATATGGCCATATAAAATGTCACACATTAACTCCTCTGCTATCTTCAACGCGTGTTAACAGTCTACAAGCATACAAACAAGCAAACAAATAAATAAAAATTGACTTATTGTAAAATGGCCTGAGTGCATATCAGATTTTCGTATAAAATCACCTCATTTGAATTTATTCAAAACATCATTCGATTCAAATATGAAATAACCCCCCCAATAGCTTTTGTTTTTCTAAAGGGTTTACACTGTAAATACATATCCCAAATACAGTTGGCAGCGAGATGTATTGTCAGTGAAGTGAAAAGACTATATGAGAGGCCCTACTGGCCAGCAGCCTGCATAAATTAATGAATGTTTTATACATCAAGTACCCACGTCAATCTGGAAAATCTACAAAACACAGATGTGTCTTTGGTCTTGTAAAAAGAATCGAGGAAAAACTGGTTATTTGGCCTTCATCCTCTACTGGTCGTCGTCGGAGTAAGGCTTTGGGTCATAGCAGGCTGTTGGTCTGGCGTGAACATTTTTAGAAAGATTGAGTAATTGCAAATCACAATGTTCCATTAACCATAATAGGGCCTTGCCACAAAAATGCGTAAATTGACTGTCTTGATATATAATAAATTTAGTCTTTTCCTCTAAGAATATACTGCTACTAGCCTAACTCCGTCATCGTATTCATAAAAAATCCCTTCTGCTCAAGTCAGTTTGAATTAACTTCAGAAACTCGTCACTATTCGCTGCGGGGCTCCGTCTATTGTTATAGGCCTACAGAAAGAAGGAAAAAACGAGGAAAATTAAATATTCTTTCTGTGTTTTTGAATTCTTGTTGTTATTGTTAAGTCAGTGCACGAGGTAAACCGGTTATGCTGTCTATCTGTATCCTTCACAATAATGCCAGTTTATCGATAATCTAACGGTTAATCTCAAAATTACAACAAAATCTCAAAATTACAACAAAAACATAAATACAAGGATATTGGCTTAATGTAAAAAATTTTTTTTAGCAATCCCACATACGCAAAAGTCAACATGCCTGCACAAATTGAAAAACATAATATAGCCTAGGTATGAAAAGTATAGCCATACAATTCAAAAAAAATATGGGTAAAATAAATAAAACAAACATGTGGTAAAATAAATAGCTTACATGTAAAAATTTAGAAAAATAGAAAATGTAGATAAGGTCATAAAATAAAATATGGTTGTAGTTTGCTTTAGATTTGGGGCAATATGTTTTATGAATTATCTGGGGCATATACGGCAATGCTGAATTGGATTTGCTTTTGTGCATGTTGATAAACACACACACACACACACACACACACACACACACACACACACACACACACACACACACACACACACACACACACACACACACACACACACACACACACACACACACACACACACACACACAATATGTTAAATTATGGCGATACAAAACACACACACAAATATTTTTAGTTTTAGGCAGTTGTGTCACTCACCAAATGTAGCTATACATTTCACCAAATATTATTTGAAGTCCTTATAGGCTTCTAAAAATTCAACCAACAAAATCTTAATCAACTCTTTATTTAAAAAGTTATAAAAATCAGACGACAGATCCTAAAGAGAGATTTGTTTAAAGAACACGTAAAAAATCGTGTCTGTGTATAGGGATTTTTAATAGAAACGCAACAAAATATGACTATTTTTTAAAAAAATTATAGATAGGTCGAAATAAAATTACAGGACCAGGAACATTTTTATTTACTTTTATTTTTCACTCTAATAAACAATACACATCTGATTACATTATGTATCTGAAAACATGCTGTGCAAATGTAAAATACAAAAAGTAATTAAAATACAATACAAGCAGAACTTAGGCTAATAAATAACCATATATCTTTCGGTTCCTCAATCAGAATCGCAATTGTATAGGCTATGCGTTGATTTATATACAGCGCAAGGTGTGTATTCGTTATTTCAGAACAATTCGGTTTGATCATTCACAACATGTTTTAATATGCCTATAGACTTTATAGGCTACTAAAGATGACTATGGAAAAAATCGTTAGTCTTGCTGTAAATTGCGTAGTTTTTTTTTTTTTTTTTTTTTTTTTTTAAATGATCCAAACAACTGTCCTCTAAGAAATATGTGGATACCCAATAAATTATTCATATATGTCCTTTGGAAAACAGCCTGTAATACTATTTAGGCTAGGCCAATGATATATATATAAGATATATATATATAGGCTAAATAAATAAATCGCTATATCCCACCTTAATGGCAATGTGACCTCCGAGACTTCCCACGCATATATACAACATCCTTGATGTGAAAAGGACGAATTTGTTTAACCACACAAAATCTCTTTCCTTCTTTTTTTTCAAAATATTGTTGATTGTCGCCATTATCTTTACCATTACACTATCGTACGACTAAAATCCGAAATGCAAGTAGGCTAGAAGAAAACAAGCAAGCGCGACATTCGAAACTCGCGCCAAATTATCCAGTGTCTTGTTGGTCATTATGACGCGCAATGCTGAAACGCGTGCTGATTTCGTAATGCTATTTGGAAAAATTTACAAATAGTCGACATCCATGACAACATGAGAGCGTTACGCGGAGAAGAACGTTCATGCTCGCGGTGCCATTCATTGCCTTTTTTAAAGACTACGTGTAACAGCTCTCGGACAAGACTGTGAAATAAGCTATCTAGCCCTCCCTCTGCTCCAGACGATACAGTCCGCTCTGCATTCTTCCTCACTGTTATATTCCACAACAACGATCTAGAAGTATCAAAAAAAAAAAAAAAAAAAAAAAACGCAAGACGTACGGCATCTTCCTCTGTAGATGCACCGCGTCGTCCATTTCCACAACAGGGTTTTAAGCACCGGAGGCGCGCCATTCTTCTTAGTGCAAAATCACAGGCGTCTTTAGGTAGTAGGATTGGAGAGGAGTCGTGCAAGGGGATCTCCCCTCCCCAACCCAGCCACTGAGGTGGATAGGGGGAGGGGAAACCCGCTGGATCTACGGGAGGGAGCCCTTGGCCAGCCGCGCAAAAAGGAATTCCCACCAAACGTAGCCCATATTTAAGGGGGATCCGCAGACTCGATAGACACAAACAACTGGCACGTTAAATGTGCATTCCGGTCGTGCCAGAATTTTATTTAGACCTCATAAAACACAATGTTGGAGAAGTTGAAATACAGGGAATGGTATGGGTCGTTTATAGATAACATAACATAATTTGGAAATAAATGTGATCCAGTTATGTCCACAAATAGATCAGGGCAATCATACGGGGCATAGAATGTTCCCAATGTGAACCGATTGAAATATAGCAGAATTTAAATTCAGCGCACGAGCCTATTTTTGTTTAAAAGAAAACTGAGTGTGTTGGAGCTGAACGTGTCCACCTTAAAACATGAGCTCTTTCAAACGCAGAGAGCTCATGGTGGTGGTTAATGCTCTGGTCAGATGTTCTGCTTGGCTACTTTTTGGAAAGCTAAGACTATTGATTTGCAAAAACAAAAGGGGAACTATGAGGATATCAGAAAAATGCCTCAGAATAAATTAAGTGATGGTGAAGTCATCAACAGATCAGTGCATGATGCAGATTGCAGTCTATATCGTGATGTGCATTCGTGTGTGAAATTTTCATTTAAATCGGGTTTCTTACTATGTTGTATGTGCACTTATCTGTTAAACATTATATAATATAAAGTATACGCTGTATAATGTAAAGGCCTGGAGAATTACAGTGTTGCCAAAAAAGTCGAGGGGTGGCTATTTGGAAAGTATTGTGAGTTGGGGTTTCGCATTTCAAATGAATTACTCTCGGCTTTCCAACAGTCGCAGTTCACACCTATGTAAACGCACCCCGGAGGGCAACAGATTTATTTGCAAGAGAACTATTTTACCCCTCCTTTTTACCCTCGACTCGTGTGATGGATGGACGATCTCTCTTTGTCTAAATGCAAATAGACTTTAACCCTGAATTAATGGATAACTCCGTAGAGGGGTGATTACTCGACTTTCGGGTTGATCTGCCTTTCTCATAGTCCGTCTGTCACCAGCAACATGACAATTGATCATTTGAGCACATTTGGTGCACCCCCTAAATGTGCGAATTACTACCAGTTCAACTGACAGTATTGCTTACACTGGTTTATTAATCAGCTGGACCAGTCTATCTATCTATCTATCTATCTATCTATCTATCTATCTATCTATCATATCTATCTATCTATCTATCTATCTATCTATCTATCTATCTATCTATCTTCTATCTATCTATCTATCTATCTATCTATCTATCAGATAGCACAGTTCTTTCTTTTTCCAAAGTCATGCTATACGTTCATTTATAGATTTATTTTGCTGCTGTTTTTAAGAGAGTTCTGCATGTCAGCATTAAAGTGCAATAAGTACCCAATGATGTTTGGAATTTTGGAAGCAATCTCCAACGTTAACTCTGATAAACATAACATGGCTGTCATTTACCCCTGAGCTAGCTGCAGACCCCCTGTTGTTGTCTGTAAGGAGCCCCATTTAAAAGCAATAAAGAACACAGCAGCGCGTGCAGAGAGGGGAATGGAGAGGCATTTTGGATTTGATTTGAAGTTTTAGGATCAGACAGTAGATCTGTTTTTGAATGCAGTGGGTTTTTAGAGACTTGCTCTAAAAATGCATGAACCTTATTTGTAAATTATTGTTTGACTTTTATTGGTACAATTTACCAAGTAGACCAATTCATGTTGTTAATTTACTAATCCCCTTTCCTCTGTTTGTGTTTTGTATCTTTGTTTTTGATTGCAATGTTTCATACGTGCTGAAACTTGTTGCACCAGGGTTGAGCATTTATTGATATACTGTAACAAATAGAAAGGTGAAATGAAAATGTAATCTGAAGATGTGTGTGCATCAAACCGTGTGTGTGTGTGTGTGTGTGTGTTCAGTTTTGTCCTGGTCTTCAGCACGACTTGCACATTACCAGGGGTACTAAAATTTTATTTCCAGCTAACATTGTCAGGATACAAAGTGTGTGTGTGATTGAGTGTGTGTGTGCGCTCGAGAATATGTGTATAACAGCACTATTGCCTTTTGCCAAGGGGGGCGTTTGCTCATGTAGCTTGTAAAACTCAATGTCTGGGCACCCTTTAAGCCTTCCCTATGAAATATCACTCGTGTTCTTGCTGTCCGGTGATAAAAGAGCCAACAGGATTTGGAACTGATCTATACAGAAGAGGCCACCTGTTGCAGAGGATACAACATGAACCATTATCAGTCCATAATATTATGCGACACATGAGACCTGATTTTGTTATTAAGCCATATTTTTCAATGCATGTGAAACTAATGCATGTGTTAAAGGGATAGTTCACCCAAAAATGAAAATGTTGTCATAATTTACTCACTCTCATGTTGTTCTAAACCTGTAAACACAAAAGAAGATATTTTGAAGAATGTTGGTAACCAGACAAGTTGACAGTAGCCATTGTAATAAAAAATTCATGGAAGTTCACATATATTTTTAATATATTAGCAAAAAAGAAATTATCAGGTTGAAACATGAATAAATGATTGAGATTTTATTTATTAAACCTATTCCTTATGTTTAATTACACTTAAACAGTTTCAAAATTAATTAACTAAAAATTTAGGCAGCACCAGTGTAAACTTTACCTTTTTTAATAACCTCCAACAATTTTTCTTTTACATCGCCTTTTTCACCATTGATTCCGCTAGTTGGGAATTAAAATAACAATAATATTCAATATATTTGGATCTTCCACTATTATACAAGAACTCACTGGCGTGACATCACGGTTTACTCCAGATCGGCTATAATATTATTAATATATATATATTTTAATATATATATATATATATAATTTATAACATATTATACAACTTTTTTTTGAACAAAAATGAAACTAGCTGGTCTGTGACGCTATTTTCTTCTGGAAACAAACTTTTTTGCATTATTTTCTGTTATCTCTGTAAAGCTGCTTTGAAACACTCTGTATTGTAAAAAGCGTTATATAAATATGATGACTTGACTTAAAAAATATATTTTGGGAAGTGTTTGCAAGATAATTGAATAATTAATATAATCAGAGGCATGAATGTGATGTAAAAGTCAACATACAGATCAGGAAGTCTAGGCCCACAAACTCATTTCATCCTCCCCTTCACCATTTTGCTTATTTTTTTCCTCACTTTCTGCTTCTCGCATTCTCTTCCTTAAATCTGTTCCATTTTGTGGCCGATGGAGTCGGTTGTTCATTCTTCTCATAAAATCAAATCAGCAGTAGTCTTGGGACCTTGGTGTGTATCAAAGGGTGAACACAGGGTCGTCTCGTTCTCTCTGCACGTCTTTAAAAAGAAAGCGATGCCCAAGGCCTGGAGATAGAGACTGATAAAAGGCAGCAGAATGCGAGAAAGAAAGGAACGAGGGACAGTGGGGAGAGGGAGGAAAAGAGATGGTTCATTGTTGGGTGGGCAGTTCCATCACTTGATGACTGTGGCTCTCTCCTCAACCCTGCAGCTGGGTTCTGATGCCCTCACAAACTGTCTTTCTTCTTCCCAACAACAACCATGGCTTCGGGGGTCACGGAAGATGCTTGCCCTGCCACGTGATGGCGCTACAGAATGTGGTGAGGGAACTTCTTTAACATCCAGGGCAAAAAGCAAATGCGTCAGATACAAAGGGAGGGTCACAATACTGTCCTTGTATCTTTCTCCCAGCTGCTGTATTTAACAGCTGCAATAAAGAGCTTATTTGAAAAACCTGAAAAAAGAAGAAATTGAATGCCTCAGACTGTTTGTCGTTCTCTCTGTACTACATCTAATGCCTCATCCATATGTATACAAGTGTTTAAATCAGACCTCTTGCTCTGATCTGAAGATAAAATAATGAGCAATGCTCAATCCTGTTCACATCTATCAACCCTTTGCCCGAGTCATGCTGATGTGGATTTGGATCTGTGATTTGGTGGTGTAAATTTAGCACAGAATATTTATTTTCTTATATATAATACATAGCCTAATAAAGAGGGAATTAACACACCTGATATTACTCATTTTCTAAACTTATGTTGTTTACTGGAGTCATTCAGTGTAATGTTTTGTAGCCTACTGTAGTTTGATTTTAAAATAAAAAGTTTGTACATTATATTGCCATATGCTTTTCTCTTGGAGCACTTTTCTGTCACCTATAGGCCACATGCACTCATATATTTCTTCTCTGCATTTTAAAAATGTACTCTTCACTGTATTGACAACATAGTCCGCAAATCGTTCCGTGTGCAGAAACACCCGGGTCGGGTATTTTACCAAATTGATTCAGGCAACCATAGCAGTGACGTCACTCTATTTTTGGACCCTGACAGCTTGGGTTACGGTGCAAGGAAATATTCCTTGTCTTTACTCATTAACAAATGTTGATTCTGTTTCTATCCGCTAGTTCCATACACAATCCTGTCTGATGGAGGTCCGCGTGTCTTTAAACTGCGCGCGTGAGCGACAGATTATTTCTATCGTTGATATTACTATGATCGTAAACATCTCCACCACACGTATTGTATGCCTGTGAGAAATCGAAATGTTGCTATTGTTATCACTAAATTAGTAGGCCTGTCAATCATCGATATCCTGTTTCGGAAGTGACTCCTGAATTCCGTTCACAAACGGGAAGATAATTTAAGTGATTCACTTAGGCATTGACTCTCACTTCTGTAGATGTGGCCTATGAGTTGCTTTCAATGGTTAATTACATGGAAGTTCCTGCTCCTTTGTCCATTTAAGCATACAGTGCATTTAGCCTACTATCAAAAAAATCTAAAATGTTTTGGAAATCAAGGATCTTTTAGAAGTTTTCCATTTATTGGATTGTCAGCAGCTTCATGGAGGAATTTAGAGTCTTATTTTTCTAACATATTACAGCTGTTATCACAATGGACTAAGCACAGACAGGTTTACTGTGATTTCTCCAGTGGGGATAGAAATACGCCCTAACATGTGATAGGTCTGTCCACATGCAGGCAGAATTGCAGGCCTGAGAAAGAAAAGTATATCTGTAGATATGTAGCTTTTACTAATTTTTCAAACTCTTAAAGCCAGGACAGAATTTACTGATTTTCCCAATTCTTTAGCTGGCAGTGATTTTCTTTTTCTTTATTTATTTTTTAAGCTAGTGACCATATCTACTTTAAATTTAATTTACCATAAGTCCATGTCCTGTTTTTTGAAATATTTTGTCATCTCATGATATTTGCCTTTATTTATTTAATCCACCATTCTGATTAATCTGTTAATCTCATCATCTCAGTGCTGGTCTGGGGGGCTGAATGATGATTGAATGGCCAATGAGGATTTGTTCTCCTATGAAAATGACTATATTAAATGACATTTTAAAAATAGATTTATACATTTTGTTTCAAATATGTAATATACAAGGGCAGGGCAAAGTCTTTGTACGGGACTGATTCGATTACATTCCAATTGAAATAAATGGAACATGCATTAAAGCATTCCCGAATCAGTCACATATTTGCATCTTCTGACACTTATATTCTACAGGACTCTCTCTGTGCACAAATAAGGAGCATAGATCTTAAGTTTAGTTTCACTGTAATTTTAATTAACGCATTCATACAAGAGAAAGGTTAGGAGTTTGTAGTAGCAGGATACCATCATTCATGCTTTCATGAATATGGAGAAGTTTAGCTTCATCACTTTAATCGTCTGTTAGCTGCCCCGAAGCTTGCTTAGTGCAGACAATAGTGTTAATTATTCCATGCTTCTCTCCTTCAAACACTTACCATTCACATATGTTTATGCAACAAACAAGGAAGTGCCCAAAACACACAGTCATTAAGAATATTCACCACACAACAGATGATGTTTATAATTTCTACCATTGCATCATGCCAATGACATTGTCTTAATAGTAGTTTGGGTTAAAGGGTTATTCACCCAAAAATGAAATTCTATCATCGTTTACTTACCTCAAGTTGTTCCAAACTCTATGTGTTTATTTGTTCTGCTGAACAGAAAGGAAGATATTTGGAAGAAAACAGATCTCATTCCCATTGACTACCATAGTAGGAAAAAATACATACTATGGTAGTCAATGGGGAATGAGATCTGTTTTCTTCCAAATATCTTCCTTTGTGTTCAGCAGAACAAATAAACACATAGAGGTTTGGAACAACTTGAGGTAAGTAAAAATGATAGAATTTTCATTTGGGTGAACTATCCCTTTAAGGTTGTTCCATGAAAAAGTATCTGACTTTTCTGTCCTCTCTTGATTGATCCCTTTTGAACTTGTATTCTTAAACACATGAGCGTAAGTCACTACACAGTAAATGCAGATGTGCCGTGGTGTGTTTGGTCAGGATGCTGTTGTCCCCCGCTTATACTGTTTAAATACACTTAGACACCCTTGACTGCTAATTAAAAGTGTGCAGGTGTACAGTATATGCTAGCAGATCTATATCTGATTTGTTTGTCATTTGGGGTCGGCCTGCTCATGGAACGTCCACCTCTGATAAATATAATATGACAACTGTAATGAGTAAAACTATTGCATTCAGCACATTTCTGCACTTCCACGAACTTTCATGAGCAAGTTGTAACATCTTTGGGTATTTATAAACATTGGCAATCGGTTAGGGAATTTTTAGGGAGGTTAATAATTAAATCAATATTCATTAAACCAATAAAAGCATCAGGTTTGATTTATATATGAGCAGTTACAGCTCATATGTACACTGCGTTTTTAAAATAAATATTATTGCAGTACGTTTTGCTAGAAAGTACTGTTTTAGTCTTTCAAATGTTACATTTTTACATTTAATTCAATGCTACTTGCTGATTCTTTGTAATTATTTGTGAAGTTACTAGTTGGTTTTGTTTGTAAAAATTGTTTCCCAGTAAAACCTACAATTGTTTCAGTGTCGATTATATACCCTTAGTATTGATAATAGTCTGACAGAGTATAATCTCCCAAATTACAAATTTCTTTTAATCTCTCGTTTGCCTTTTTCGGCAAGCAAATAATGTTATTGGAATATCCACTCTGATCGGTCTTTATTCTGTCAGTCTTCTTTAACATTATTGCCATGATTGGTTATTGCATATGAAAGACTATTTTGTAGGCCTATAGACAATGCTTGTTATGCACATTAGAAGAGAAAAGTTAACTTTATCACTTTTGCTGTTAAGTTAATTTTGAGGCTCAAGTCAACATCACTTTAATGATATTTATCACTTAATGATATCCTCAAAAGGTTTGTTTCTTTGTGTAAAACTTTTTTTGCTCTGAGTGCACCTTGTTTAGCAGTACAGCATTCACCATTTGCAAGTTGGTCCTTTAACTTGTAAGTGTGTGACAAGTTACACCATATCAGTATATTTGTGTAAAGCTAAAAAAAAAGAGTCTTGCCTGCATCTCTAAAACGGTCTCACTCGATCAGTGCTCACGGGACTGAAAGCGTTAATTTTCAGACGTCATCATTCCCGGGGCGGTGACCTTAAAGGTAGGGGTGGGGGCAGATTCTTGCTCCGGGGATGAGTGGGAAATACGCCTCGCTTTCAAGGCAAATAGCCTGTTTTGGATGTAAAAACATAACTTGTGTGTAAGAACTGGGCATTGCTTTTCTTTCAGGACAACAAGTGTATTTTGTAATGGATTGCCTGTGTTTCCTCAAGGTAAATCTGTAGTTCTTTAAGTAAACAAGATATTGAAGCGAACGTGTGTTTGTGTTGTTTCTTGTAGCCTACTGATCTCAGCTCCTCTACTAACATCTGTTCTCGGACACACTGGATTTGTCGAATGCATTGTATCAGCTGCAGCACCCTTTACAAAACGCGTATGTACATTGAAAAACAACTGTTTGAAGTATCAATATTCCGCAGTTGTTTCGATGTCTTATAGCTAATTTCGCACGCGTGGTCACGATCGACTCGCGAATCGTCTGCGATGTATTTTAATTTCCCGAAGTTACCACACGAAACTTGCTACTTTAGTTCGATTAAGATAGGCTTGGTTCTTTTTGCAGATCATGTGGAAAGTCCAATATGGTGGAGAGGATCTGATTAAGTATCCAAGGTCTACGACGCAGAGGAAAGGGGACGCTTTCCTCCTAATCTTTTCCAAGGTCCCGTTCGGTGCAAACATGCAAAAAAGTAGAATAGTTCAAGGTGTGTTAAGGAGTTGGGGTATGCTCGAGAGACACGTGCCCTCTCCCCTAATTAAATGAGGCAAAAATGCAATGGTCTGGGTATGACAGCAGATTAAATTTCGTTCGCCTCTCCATCAATTTTCTGTTTAATGTCACTGAGCTCCATTGTGGGAGAAGAGGACGCGTCATCCAGCCATAAATTTGTGATTATAGAGGCTCGAGGAGGCAGTTGACTCTATTCGGACGGATTTGCTCCGTACCTTCAGATAGATCTTCAACAACCAGAAACCATTCAAGTGTCTTTTATATACCATTTAGGCTTGAAATAGTTTTTACCGGACTAGACTATGACTAAGTAGTCATGATAAATTAAAAAGCTTATATTTTTTTCAAAGGCTGTTAAGATTTGTTAGTAAGCTTTGCGCGAGGAAGGGACACTTCAGAGGGCTTTTTTGATCAAAGATTTGAATCCACATCACGGGCGCATTTTGCATAAATCAAAATAGTCAATTCCTTTTATTTTTTGAAAAAATATTTCCTGTCTGGATGGACTTCCATTTTTATAGGTAGGTGTTTTCTACTCATCTGATTGTGATTTGTTTTAACCATAAGGACTTTTGCAGAAGTATTGAGAAGATCGTGTTATAGCCTACTCGTAGCCTAATTGTTTGTGTCCTTTATGCAGAAGGTTAGGTATATGGGTTTTTAGAATAAATAAGCTAATGGCTTACTTCAAGGCTGTTCTTGACATTAAAATACACTTTCATCTCGGATATACACCATTCGACCAAGAACTATTTAGCGGTCAGTAGCCTAAAAAGAGACTTTTATATACATTTTTGAGAAGTCAAGCCTTTTTCTAAAACTGGCTTTGAATTCAGTATTTTAACGCCTAAACAATATATTTACATGTAGCCTACAATAGATATGGGAATTTTAAAAAGATACTTAGGCCTATGTGTTATATCTCGTAAGATTGTAGGGTACAACGCCGTTCGGTGTAATATGGGAGAGGGCCTTTTGACCGGATATTTGATTGTTCTGACTTTTTCGTTGTTTGTGCTGGACTCTCAAATAGTTTACTTCCCTCAAAAAAATCTAATTTTGAATAGATATAAATTATATAAAATTAAATATAATTTATTTTAACGTTTATACGTATTGTTTCCGTTCACATGCTAAATGTTTAACTACATCTCTATGGTCGTTTAGTATGCTAGTTTAAGTAATTCATTCATTCGAATTCAGTAATTTGCATTATTGCTTTGCTCACCAAGGTTACTAGGTCATAGGGTCAAAACATTATTGCTGTTAAACGAAACATGTATTGATGGTAGCCTATATGATTTCATATTATTTCAGTCTGTTTGGATTGAGCCATTCGTGAAATGTAATACTACCCATACATTTGTTTATACAACCAAATTAAACTCGGAATGACTTATTTTTTTCCCATAAAAATCAACATGTATCAAGGGCCTTCAGGGGGACACTTACGTCGACTGATAACGTGTAAAACATTGAATGCATACCTGTGAGAGGAACTATGAAGATCTGACAACCACCAGGCTGTGATAAAAGCATATACTACATAGGCTTTACTCGGATCAAAACAGCACCGTGTCCCGTGTCAAAACCGAGTGGGCCACTGACAATCCTTTTTAAAGCATGTGCTGAGCCATTCCCTTAAGGATTTATTTGAATCTTTACATACAGACTCATTATCGCTAATGCAAAGTGTAGACCATTATACTGCGTTGTGTGACTCTCTCACAAGATTTTTTATATATAAGGTAGCCTATTTAATTATGGTTGCACTACCTTGTTTTAGATTTATGGCAGTACTGAGCAATATAACAGCTCGCAGTCATTCCCTTATGTGGATAGACTACTTTTGTAACTCGTATTTTGAACAACTATACTACAATACGACGATTACTCGTAGGTATTGCTAATATTATTCACTAATTTCCTAGTAATTAGACCACTCATCCGATTAATTTTCTTTAGTCACGTTAAATTTGGGAAATAAGCTTTAAGGATACATTTTAAGAATTATCACAGAATTTAAACTGTGGTATTTATAAGACAGTCTCATTAATGAAGCACTATGGGGGGTAATTCGTCAGTTTCTTGTTCATTATAAATGGGTCAGTCAATAATTGGTGCATATCAACGGCAAGTATTTACTTCCCCTTCATCTGCGTTGTTTTGTGCTTCTGTTCTTAAGGGAGAAAAGTTTCTTGAGTATTTTTTACGGGTGTGTGTAAGTGTTTTTTTTTTTTTTTTAAGATTCATTTACCTCTCTATAGTTTGACTTCTCGCTTTTACAATAAAACAGGTCGTAATGAGGTAGGTTTGTGCCATTTATGGGGGTGAAGCAGTACTTCCCTTAATTGGACACAGATGCTCTTTTTCTATCGATAACGCCGTTCCCTGGAATTTATAAAGGACAGCTACTCGGTATTCACCCTTATTGGCAGTTGTTTTTTATCATTCCAAAATTATCCCTGGTCTTAAACCCAAAATATTCTTCGCTTGTTAGGGTTAGGGTTGGGTTTCCAACCTCCAGCTACATTTGATTTAGCTTGTATCTCCATCGTTTCAGGTAGAGGTGACTTCGGTGTCAGGTCTGTCTAATATTATTGCCTCATATGCGATTGCTAAAATCAATTGTGCAACGTGTTTCTGCATCGCTGATTTCCTTAGACCTTACTGTTCTTGTAAAGTTCTTGTCATCGACACAAATAACGCTTCGATCAATGACGACGGACCACAAAACAAAAATTTAAACAAAATTATTCATACGCCTAAAAATGGTTATAAATGTCCACGTTTTAAATACAAGTCCTGATACACACCAGTAGGCTATACATGCATTGGGCCTTCTAAACCGTTTGTCCAAGCCGTGTGTGTGTGTGTACACGTCCCTGATGCCTGACACTTACCAGAGGCCAAGTCATTTCACAAGAATTTTGAAATTCTTATGGTTGCAAATGTTCAAAAGTAGCTCCACATATATTTCACTTGGATATCAAATGCAGTAGCCTAACTTAAATCATCAAAATGAGAGGAGA
Organism: Chrosomus eos; assembly: GCA_036326025.1. Taxonomy (NCBI): domain Eukaryota; kingdom Metazoa; phylum Chordata; class Actinopteri; order Cypriniformes; family Leuciscidae; genus Chrosomus; species Chrosomus eos. Next base: position 29,753,287 of record CM070830.1, on the reverse strand, counting down.
GGTCACCAAATACCAATCAACCTAATTTAGAGCTAGGTTTAAGACGCCTGCATGCACTCTCACATTTTCAATCAAGTTCTGTTAAGGAAATAAATCATTTGATGTTCCTGTATCATTTGAAACCAGCGTACAATTTAACACGTCACGTTAGTTAAATTATAGGTACAATATTAATAACTAGTAGGTTAACACAATAATTAATTAGGCTTATTTTAAAAAAAAAAAATTCAATACAGCGGATGTTTTAAAATCGTGTTTCTCGTGCAATTTTACGAGCACATCTCCGGCCGGTGAGCGAAATGAATGTCTTGACTGAACATGCTCCATCCTCGTCACCAGTTATGGAGTGCATTGTCACAATGATTCATCCGACGGACTCGCATAAAATCCCCTAAACTACATGGACGTGTATGCGCATGTAAGCATCGTTTATAGCCTACATTCGAATCAGAGTGGGCTCTAGTATTCAAGCATCCTCTGTCTTATTCTTTTGCCAAAGGCAGACCATGGGGATCTCGCACTATCTAAAACTGGTGTGTGCAACTTAGGCCTGACAATAACTGCGTCTCTGCGCACCCTTGGCCTATACGCTGGTGACAAACGCCCCGTTCCGGTAGTTTGAATGTGGCTGGAAGATGGAGGGAAAGTGTCAATCAGAGACGCTTCATTGATCACGGACAATGCCGTTCGCAGGACTGGTCTGTTTCGAGAGCAATCAGTCACTCCGCATTAATTATCCCCGCGTCCCACAGTAGGGCAGCTCGCGCTGGCACATGGACAGTGTGTGTCTGTTTGTGTGTGCGTGAGTGAGTGAGTGAAAGAAAAAAAAAGTAAGAATGTGTGTAAGTGCGCGCGTGGGGAGAGGAGAGCGTGTGTGTGTGTGTGTGTGTGGTGTGTTGTGTGTGTGTGTGTGTGTGTGTGTGTGTGTGTGTGTGTGTGTGTGTGTGTGTGTGTGTGTGTGACAGACAGAAAGAAACATACACTGAGGTTGTGTTCAGGTATAAATGTAGGCTATATGTATTTAGACGAGCCTGTATGCGAGAAAGAGAGTGCATTTGCTTGTGTGTAAACGTGTGTTTGCATGGGCCGCTTGTGTGTGTGTGTGTGTGTTATCCGTACACCACTAAAAATGCACCCCACCCCCACCCTTCAAGTTGCGAAAAGGAGCCAATAAAACCCAACAATAAAAGGGTCTTTCTTGTCACTAAATAAATTAAGTACCGATATCTGCTTAAAGCTCTGCACCTTTTTGTGTATTGCAGAAAGGAATTCTTTATTGCCCCAATGTTATTGCTTTTTTCCAGCATTTTTTTTTGACAGAAGGGTCGGTGGTAGGGCATAGCACACACTCTGTAACACGTACTGTAGAGTTGGTTAACACAATGACTGTGCACTTTGTCATATTAAGAGCTTCTGCTTATGGGTCGTTTGCATAGGCTACTTGATTTCATACTTCTGAGGCGAAAATTTCTGCTCAATCTGATTCACCGTGGCATTTTTCTTTCACGACTGACCTTATTTCTATCTCTTTCCTCTACAACAAGCCCCACTCCAGGATCATAAACAATTTATACATTAATGGAATGATTTATTGAACTGTTGATTATTAATTGATTCCACCACATCGTGGAATGTCTTATCGTTTCATTAAAAATGTTCCAGTAATAATCTTTTTTTATATTGTCTCTTTCTCTCTTTTTTGTTTAGATGGCTCAATGATCAGCCCATTTTTTTATCTAAAATTTTAACTAGGCTATATGCAGACCCATATGTAAAATAAATAAAATAAATAAAATATGAAGCATATGTGGTTTGTAATACAGCACATTATACAACTGTTCTCTATATATTGGTAACCATTATGCATTTTCCGCAAATAAATTGTAGCACATATTAAAAACGTAATATTCACTATATCCAATTAAGTTAATGGTGGTCGACGCCTCCCCCTTATTTATTTATTATAAATGAATACAAGATTGTAACAAAAAAAGTATAGTACACTTTCATGAAATTACAGTTCTTCTGATGGTTTATCTGAAGTTGTCCTTATAGTTTGTGTGATGGTGCTACGCAGAAGGTTTTGGATGAAGTTTCATGGTTTGAATTTAAAGAGGTAATGAAGAAAGGAATAATTGCAGAGTATAAAAACCACAGAACAAAGCCAAAACATTACAGTAGCCTATATATTTCATATTTATTGATTACTTTTTTTCAGTTTATTGAAAGAAAAAAGGCGTCTGACAGGCAAAATATATTTATATTTTAATAATAATGCATTGTGGGCTAATACAAACAACAATAATAATGTAATCATTTCTGTTAATAATCATTTTCCAGTTCACTCACCCAGGTTTTGCAGAATTGGATTTGTACCGAGAGAGAGAGAGAAAAAAGAACGGCAGAATAGTTCGTTTTAGCGTTTAATTGTTATATTTTACGGTTAGTTTATATGTACTTACTGTTATGAAATACCCTGAAAGTTATAAGTAGCAGTCAATGTGAAGTTTTTTGTTTAAATTTCATCGTAAAAATCCTGAATAGCCTACGCAGCACGCTCGGTTTGGTCGCTTTTGCCTTCATTTTCAGCCGTCTCGTGTTTAGTCTTTTAGATTCCATGTATTAGAATTGTCATGTTGCTGTTGAATTAAGCGATATTAATCCGAGAATCTATACTTTAAATTTAATACAACATGTAATTTCCCCCTTTTTAACGCATTCCCTTTGATTAAGTCACTCTTGACTCTCCTTTAGCTTTGGGGCCAACGAGGTTCGCCTAGGGGAGGCCTTGAAACCGCCCCTCCTTATCTCCTTTCATCATCCAGCTCTGGGCCGCCTTGAAACCGCAAGGCCAGTAATTGCTTTTTTCAGGCAGCCCAGTGCGGACTGGACAGCAGCCAATCAGAGCCTTGTTTACATTTTATGATTGACAGCGCTCTGGCAACACGCCAACCAATCAAACAATTTTAAGGACGAGGCCCAGGATTTTAACTCTTTGTTTGCCATTGCACCGTAGTTTGGGCTTTAAGTGGTTTCCCCTCCTGATGTGATCTGGGTCAAATTTGTTTCTTAACTCCTTAAACCTAGTGATATGCTTTACATTGAATGATACTGTACTTTCACACATTGGTTAAACAAAAAGAAAGAGAGTTTATTTACGTTTGGCTGATGTTAAATTTCTCATTTTATTTTTCTTCACTTTAGAGACACACCGGCTATCATTTAAAATAAACAATAGGCTATATAATGGCAAATAATAATTTGTCATGTTCGCAAGGCTTACTGTTCCGCTTGTTAAGAACTAAAATGTTGTGAATTGCGTTTCTTGTATAGTTTGAAGTCATTTAAATAATGGCACTCTAGGCTGCATAAGTAACCATGTGGTCGTGCCTCACACTGAACTAGTCGCGAGACAGGAAAGCTCAAATAAAGCGCCCGCCGTTTTGTTTAGTTGATCCAGCTGACACGCCATTGGCTCAGAGCGCCATCCAATCGGAGCCACTGTTTATCCCGGGGCGCGCTGCACGAGCTTATTGACATGTAGGTATTAGACCAATGGGCGCGACTGCTCCCACAGTCACCTCCCCCTCTTTTCCTTGAGTGGCACTAGCAGATTCAGGAAAGAGCCTCTGACTGCTTGTACGGGGCTCGATTCAGCAGAAGCTCTTACTACTACGGTGCATCTCCGAACTTCTGCACTGCACACGCACTGCAATCAGCAGACTCTAGGATGTAACCATTTCCAAATGTTTTTATTCTGCTTCTGCTCTCTTTTGCGTATTTTTTGTATTATGTTTTTTTAAATCCATTTATTGTTTTGCAAGGAATAACTTACCAGTAAGTAATTCGTTTATATTGTATTTATATGCGTGCAATAATAAACATTTGCCTTCAAGAGCTGCTCTTACTTTTTGTTTTTTTAAAGAACATCTGGCGTTATACAAAATTAGCGAGTTTGTGTTGCAGGGGGTTGACAGAAAAAGATCCCTTTATTTTCATCCGACTCTGTTGCTTTGTTTGAGCAATGATGATGATAATAATAATCATTATCATTATAATAATAGAAGATTAGTGCAAGACTGAATTTCTGTTTGAATAAAAAAGGGATTTTATTTAGAGGGAAGACATTAATGTCTTATCGACTAATAATGTAAAAAAAATAATTATACACAATCTTAACAAAAGACTAAATTCGACTTCCATTTGTAAACTGCTATGCAATGGACGTGATGACAGAAGAACATAAGCGCTTTTACATTTGTACACTTTACATGCAGAATAAATAATGGACAGTTGTTTATTAAATTGAAACTGCATTGGCCTGTTGACTAAATTTTAGTTCTATAGACACGTTTTATTTTGAAATAGCATGATTCATAAAATTGTCTGGATTTTATTAGAGTTTAAAATGGCATTTCCTAACACTCAAACCCTTCTTTAGGAAACCTGTTCTTTCATGTGCTCCTCCTCACCTCCCATCCGTCCTCCGAGCCAAGTCTAATAGATCTCAGATCCCAATAAACGTTAAAAGTTCGGCTTTAGTTAATCGTGGGAGGTTGCTGCGTTCAAATACTTCATGCTTTAAAATTTCTGCCCAATTTCTTTTCATGATGTTGCAGAAATGATACATGTTTGCTAAAATGTCCTTTGTCAGCGCAAAAATGGTGCGCCTCAGTGAGCTCATTCTTTAGCTTATTTAGCGAATGCTCATTATTTGAGGAAAAGTTTATTAAATTGATGCCCAATGTTGTGCACATCAATTCACTCACCAGGTTCTCTCTTTTCATTTTTTTGTTTTGTTTTTAATGTAAGTAGTATTGCTACTGCAACCATCCTCACACTCAAAACTGGGAACTTCCAACGTTTTAAGGCCTCATTCAGCAAAACGCTGAAACATCCAACACACGTTCAACGTTCTGAGCGTCAAATATCTGAAGATACGAGATAAGGAGAGCACCAATCGCGCGATCTTTTGTAATTCTGTTGAGCAGACTTTCTAATTATTGCCTTTAAATGTTCAATATCTGGCAAAAGTACTATATGCAAGCATGTTAGAATGTTTTGAAACAAATCTCGCGCATTAGTTAACACCAAATGACAATTCTCTCAATGCACCATTTTGCAATGACAAGACTCCATCTGCAAAAGCGTAAGATGTTGCTTTTACCCGTGATTTAAGAAACTAGAGGCCAGAGGTGAAATATAGACGCCATCATCCATGTGCTGTTACCCCATATACAAAGGTTACAGAAAGCCTGGTTCAGACGAACAAAGCAGTTTAATAATGTGGAATGACTGGGAAAAATTGTCGAAGATATTACATTTATAGTTTAATGCATTCAATAATTAACCGTTTGCAATGTAAGCAGTCATACCAAACGTCAGCGATTATAGATTTTCTTAATCTTCTTTCCAGTCTTGTGAAAGACACAACGACTGGTTTAGCTTTGTCCATTTTAGGCTATTTGCTTAAGACGTCCTTAGTTTTCCATATGCGTAAGAATACTGTAAAAATGTATTGATCTTGGCATCTTTCTGAATGGTATATAGCCTGCAGTGAGTCTTCTGTGTAAAAGTGGAGGTGTGCTGCAAGCTCGCTCAATTGTGGAGAGATGAGAGAGACGAGCGGAGAATTTGTAGTTTAGGCAGCAGTCGCAGCAATGGACGTACACTCCTGGTGTTTCCAATGAAGGATTACCATTACACTTCTGAAGGATACTAACATGATACGATCTTGTGGATTTGCATCACTCATTCGTGTAACTGGTTTGTAATTGAAACTACATTTTATGATTTTTGTGTTGCAGAAAACATGACTGGGACATACTTTTTTGGCCGTCAGAGCCAAAACTGTGCTGAATGCAAGACCTGACCGAAACTCTTAACGGAATTATAACATCTGGGCGGCGTTTGGTTCGGTTCTCGTGGTTTCCCGCTCTGGATTTCGGATTTAACGTTTTTTATCGGGATGGAAGGCCGGGATTTCGCTCCTCCGCCGCACCTTTTAGCAGAGCGAGGCGCGCTGGTTCACAGAGCCGCCTCGAGGATCACTCATGCCGGTCACACGACAGTGCAGCATCCCGGTCACTTTCAGCCTGGGAAATATTACACCTCACATATAGCGATGCCTCCACATTCAGGTAAGTGCTTTTGATACCCTTGTTGATAAGTGAATGCTTTTAAACGTACATTTTTTAGCAGAGTTAAATTGCCTAACTTCAGAAAAGCGCGTTGACTTGTAGCCTGCCTAATTTTTATTGGGGGAAATATGGTCTTTTTGGAAATAAGCAATTGCTACGGACTCAGTGTAGTCACATCTGACAGAATTAAAGCGTTTTATTGAACAGTTTACTCGCATAATGTCTGTCATGAGCTGCGAAAAGCTGGTCTAGTTGATAGCAGTTCGTATCATAAGAAAGCGGACAAGAAAATTACCTTCAACCTTAACTGATCAAGCTATATAGTAAAATGGAATTTATATTTGTTAATTTTTTTTTGATGATTTCATTAATATCGTGTTTTGTTAATAACGAACTGTTACATTATAGCTGGATTGTCCTCTTTGTTTCGCGCTCATTCAGACGTCTAGTTTTCTTTTGACAAAACAAGTTGTTTGGTCATCTATTCTAAAGCCCCATGATTTCATGTTAATTATTAGGGTGCATCTTTGAGTGGTTTGCTGCTACAGCTGCTTTAAGTTAATAACACAAGCTTTGGTGTGTGTGAGTGTGTCTGCGCTGTGGTTCGAGAAGTCTCCCAGATTAGGGTCAGTAGCTCTGTGTGTATGCGTATGTGTGTGTGCTAAAAGAGGCGTCTGTAATACCAGAAAATCCGGTTTCTATATTAAGCGGTGATGTGACGGGGTGCGAATGAGTTGACAGTGCATGCATTAGATTTAACAAGTGTCTCCAGCATTCAGTGTACCTTTGGGATAGAGGTACACTTTGCATTTTGATTATTAATGAGAAATAAGTTCGTAGGCTATATATGAATGCGTTAGTCTGTGAATGCTTCTTTTGTTAGTAATCACTGAGAAAATCATATCCTATCCTACATAATTCCATAATTTATAATTTTATAGGCTATATGTCTAACTTTTCATATTGTTAGATAGACTCTCATCGTTTTGACTGACGTGTTGTTTTTAAGAATGTGCTAAGCAGTTTAATAGTTCTAAACAATTCATGAAATAAATAAATCCCCGTTGGTGTTGTTTTAGTGTGCTTGAATATAGGCCAATATATATTTTTGTTTAGTTTTATATCGCTTAAAATGTATTTTTTTTTTGTTGTATCACATTATAGATTTTTCGCATGTTATTGGGTGTTTTATTAAGTTCAGCATTTAAAATTGAGTTAATTTAAATTGCATTTCGATTTGGGGTTAGCTATTCTTTAGACTCAAATGAACTATGTTTAGTCGAATTTGCTCTGTGCTCAGCCCAGCTGACGTATTTTCAGTCGAATTTGAAATGACTCATAGCGTTCTCCGTGCTGGGGAATGAATTTCAGAAGCGTAGATCTATCACAGCGCGCGCTGACCCTGATGGTCCCCGGCCCACGGTGAATGCGCGCGGGTACTGGCGGGGTCTTTAGCCGCTGTCTTTCTCTCCGGCCTCCCGCTGCATACCATCGCACTGCCTTCTTAAAAGTCATTTTTATTTGTTCCTTACACAAATAACTTCGTCCTAATACCTCACACAGAGACAGACAACGAAAGTCCACAAGGGAAACTCTATATAAAAAATAGGCTACAGCCTCTTTTACGATAGCTGCTTTCGTGAAAATGTAGCCTGTCGTTATTTTTCATCTCTAATGTATTGAATCGGTTCATTGTCTCTTTCTTCGACGACTGTCGTCGAGCTGAATGCATTTTAAAAGCCGAACCCCCGGTAGATTGATGGATTTTGTTGTGCTGCTCAGGTCTCGCGTGCACATCAAATGCTGCTCTGGCAGTGCGCGCGGATAATGTGTACAGTAGGATCTCCTTTTCTTCTTTCTTTCTCCCCCCCCCCCCCCTCTCTCCTTTCTCTTTCTTTTCTTTCCTCCATATCCTCAGCAGATGTCTTTAACGTCTGCCTCAAGGCGGACGCCAGCTCATGCAATACAGGTGCATCATTTACTTGTAGGCTTATGTGTGTGTATGAGGTAGCCGTATGTGTGTGCGCTCGTATCAATTTCTTGTTCTTCCGCTGTGGCTTTTTTAATCAACACAGGTGTCTTTTCTGCTCATACAGAATAGATAGTATATTGTAGTTAAGATGATAGTGTGTATTATTTTACATCATATACTGGGACAAAAGTTATTTATTATTAAGTTTTATTATTATTATTAAGTATAGAGCATATTTTCCTCCCATTTGTATATTATTACATTTTCTCTTTCTTCTTCATTTATCAATTATTGAATATATATTCCCTTTAAATTAGGGATTTTTGATTATTTTAGACACTCACACTCTCATAGAAAGTGAAATCACTGTAGACATGCAGCATGGGAGGAATGTGTAAAAGTCCCTCAATGTTTGTGAAATTAAGTAAGAAATGCTTTCTGGTGTACTCTTTTAGTTGAGCTACCATTTTCTAACTGTTTAAGTCAGACAAATACTGATAGATTGGTAGATGGATTAAGAGAGAGAATAATTTAAATATTCTCAGATGGAACAAACACACCAACCCGCAGTTCAATTAGGTGGCACCCTGTCTGTCTGTCACGGTCATTCACGTGGTTGTTCGCCCTCACCCTCGGTGTTACAGAGTTATTTTGTAGCTTTGTGCTGTAGCAGTCATGTCAGTGGTCTGCCTTGTCAAACCTTGGTCGGCCTTCTTTCATATCACTTCTTCCTCTCTCGCTTCTGTGTGCCCTGAGTCCTGATTTAACAATGCTGTCTGCCTGCTGTTGATCCTAACCCGTCTCACCCTCCCCGTCCACTCGTTCCTCTGCGGTGCAGCCCTGTTCCGAGAGGTACTGCTGCCCCCGGGCCATTCGCCTTTGATAGGGCTTGTAGTTTAAATTAGTTGCGTTCCCTTGGATCTAGTTAGTATCTCTTTTTCTCTCTCTCTCACCCTGTCTGTCTCTGCATATCTCTGACTTATAGCTAATGGATCAGTTTGGGCCTAAATGCTAAATTAGGTCATTTCGGGAATATCCCTAACTTGATTTCTGGATTTGGACGTTTGATTCCATCTTCATCCTGAACTTCCGTAATGGCATGCGTTTCTTCCGCTTCTCCAAAATAAGGGGGGGGGGACGAGTGAAAGTGACTAAGAGAGAGAGGGAGACGAGGAAAAAGAGTGGCTGAATGTTTCCACCTGGTTGGTAATCTGGCCCAATTACCTCTGCTTGGTAGCACAGAGCCTGGCGTGTTCCATCGCCACTCACTATGCCTGCCAGCTGAGTGCTGTGAGCGAGTGTACGGCGCTCTCTATGTGTGTGTGTGAGATTCAGCAGAGCATCGTTGGCAGAAGCGACATCGTTTCCCCCCCCCTCCCCTCCACCCCACGGTCTCTTCTTTCACTGTTTGATGTGCCTCAGTAGGCCGAGAGAGTCCCAACGCCCTGGCCCGACTGCACCCATCACCGCTGCCCCTCAAACAATGCATCTGCACGTCATCAATGCCGGCAGAAAATCATTTATTAATATTTGATACGTACACCTTCTTATGTACACCTATAAAAAATGTATTACCTGCTGCAGCACCCTGGAATATCATCACTTTCAATGTCTGTGATTGATCAGGACTGTGTTTCCCAAAAGCACAGCTGTGCCGTGAACTTCATCAGGGCCAATATGGCGCTTTCCAAAACGTTGAAGTCTGCATTAATCTTAATAGGATAGTTCACGTAATAAATAATCTGTCATTATTTAGACCTACTCACCTTTGTCATTCCAAATTTGTATGACTTTCTTTTTTGTGTTGAACACAAAAAAAATATTTTTGAAAAATAAAATCAATGTATCTAATTTTGTTTTGCTCCTCACTTTAATTTTATAGATAAAAAAGAGTTGTTCAAAATATCTTGTTTTGTATTTCACCGAAGAAAAACATGAGGTTGAAAAATGGATGTAATTGTAATTTAAATTGATGTAATGAAATTATATGTAATTTCAATCTAGATTTGGTGTACTTACTCAAACGAATGTGATTGTTTTATGCTGACAAGACATTTACAAACAGTTTGCTATACATTTAATGCAAATCAGGAGGTTTAAATGAGGAAGTGAGAATAAATAACACTCTTCCTGCATGCATGGCAACTCAGACATGCACCTATTACACACCTGACATATGATACGGTGTTTTCACACCAAATCTGAAAATTGTCGCTCTTCCGACTTGGATTTGTGCAACTGATACTTGAGAACTGAAAATGCTCACTGGGAGGGCTTGTAATATGCACACACACACACACACACAATCGCACACAAACACACATAAGCTAACCTTAATAACGGATGCAAGCAAATAAGGGTCAACACACACACACACACACACACACACACACACACACACACACACACACACACACACACACACACACACACACACACACACACACACACACACACACACACACACACCACACACACACACACACACACACACACACACACACACACACACACACTTCAACTTTTAAACCCTGGGTTCATCTGCTGTGCTTTGGATCAGCACAACAATGAGGCAGTACTCTGGGGCGCCATGAGCTACAGAGCTCATTTATACAGCTGTCAGACTCCTTCTTTCTTTCTTTCTTTCTTTCTTTCTTTCTTTCTTTCTTTCTTTTCTTTCTTTCTTTCTTTCTTTCTTTCTTTCTTTCTTTCTTTCTTTCTTCTTTCTTTCTTTCTCTCCCTCCCTTTCTCAATCTCCTCCTCTTCCCACTCTGTTTCCTACTGGCTCACATTTTCACAAGAAAACAGCCCTCCTGACTCGTCAACATTGCTGTTTGGATTTCATCAGTTTAACACCCAGCATTTTTTTTCTTTTCCATTTTATTATTGTTTTGTTTAGCATGTATATGTGATCTCACTCATTTTGACACTTTTCCTTAAGGGGGTTACACGTTTCTTCTCTGAAATTTGTAAGGGGTTTTTTCAGCGGTTTGAAAATTAGTTTATACTGCAGATTAAAATGCTCGGGTTAATTTTGCATGAATCAGCAATGTTTAAGTGTCTAATGTTCGTGTGAATAGTTATAAATAATCTCTTAACTGAATCTAAATCAAGGCTGAACAAGGATTTGTTTTCTGCTAGTCGGCCAATATATCAGATTTTACTTGCTATTTCCACTGGCCTATTATTATTATTTTTTATTTTCTTTTGTCTAGATATATATCGTTTTAATATATACGTTTTATCATTTATTTGCTTAAGTATTAGAAAATATACTAATATGCAACAAACAATTTATTATGTCTGGAATATATATATATAGGAAAAGGGAATGAATGAAGGATAGAATGTGAAAAAAAGGAAAAGGGATGACTGAATAAAAGGAAAACAAAATTCAGAAAGGACTTTGAATGAAGGAACGCGAGAAAGGAAAAAGAAAAAAATATATATCTTTGTATTTGTTTTTTACAAAAACAAAATTCTGTATCTGAAAAAAGAAACTTCACATCAACACTGGCCCGGGCCAGGAGAATATCTCTTTTGTTGAACCCTGTCAATTTACCATTTTTGTTCTGGGTTTGAGCAGAATGCGTTCTTTCTTTCATGTGTACGTGTGTGCGCTTGCATGCTGCTTTCTACATCCTGTGAGCTACTTTTCATTGTGACACCTCGACTGATGGACTCAACCACCACAGCATATTATAACCATGTGGGGAATCTCTCTCTCTCCTCCCGCACTCTTTCCCTCGCATTGTCTCTTGCACCGCTGTCATTATTAAGTCCAAACTTTGACTAGGCCTGCAGCCAGCTTTTGTAAATGAGAAACAATTTTGGGATTTGGCTTAGAAAATAAAAGCCCTCCACATTGGCTTTGATGTCTGATAGTAGAGAGAAATGACATTTTAAATAGGCTGCAAAAACAAAACCTTGAAAGTGCTTCCATTTCTGTGGTGAGGATGTGTGATTGGACAAGGAAACTAGTGACAGTTCTGACTGTGTGCTTGGAGGAACTGGGAGATTTACTTCCCTTTTTTTTGGAATGTGTGTGTTCTGAATCATACTGTATAATTTCTGTGTTTGTGCATGTGTGTGCATACAGTGATCAATAATCGATCTGTCTGTGTGTCCTAGCCAAGGTCAGATCGTCCCGCCTTGGCACGCACAATTGCACACATAATTTCACAGTTGTGCTGAGCTCATCACCATCAGATACTGAGATCATATCAGGCAATATCATCAAGGATTTTATGCTGCAATGGCATCTGACACCTGTATGTACCAGGTGCGCCACACACACAACACACACAACCACACACACACACACACACACACACACACACACACACACACACACACACACACACACACACACACACACACACACACACACACACACACACACACACACACACACACACACACCCCACACAACACACACATTGTGTTTTATGGGGACTTTCCATTGACATAATTTTTTTTCTGTACTAAAATGTATTCTATCCCCTTACCTACCCCTAAACCTTCCCATCATCACAGTAAACATTCTGCATTTTCACATTTTCAAAAAACATCACTTAGTATGATTTATAAGCTGATTTCCTCATAGGGACCAAAAATGTGCCCACAAGGATTTTGGATATTGGCATCTTTGTGAGGACATTTTGTTCCATCTCATTTGTTCTTCCCAGTCGAGATCCAAGCAGAATCCGACTACCTTATTCATGCAGTTGTCGTTTAGTATTTTTCTTTCATGCTTGTCACCATTTTGCATTATTAAACACACTTTTTCTCAAGGTGCATATGAGTATTATAAAAGGCACAATGTAAATTTCGATATTTGGGTATCTTGAGCAGTATGTGGCAGTATGTGATCATGCGAGGGTGGGATACCACACAGCAAGACGAGCGCTCCAAATGTATGCAGAGTCTTCATTAAATATACATAAAGCATGCTTTTTAAGGACACGTCGCTTCCACACCAGTAAAGAAAAAACAGCACAAAACAAAGATTAGCATCAGGAATTCAATATTAATCAGTCTCGAGGGACACACACACGCTCTCTCTCTCTCTCTCTCTCTCTGTTTTCCTCTCTTCCTCCTCTCTCTCGTTATAGCGAAGGCTTTAATTCGAGAGGGACTTGTTGCTTTTGAGCCACATGTCTGAATATTTTCATGTTCTCTGATTAAAACAAAACTCCGGTTGACGCGTCGCCTTTGTCTTTGGCCCGTGCTTTGATTGCTTGTTGAGTTTTCCTTGCTCACTTTCATCCCCCCCTAATCGTCTTCCTGAATCTTTTTGTATGCATTATTATTAATATTTTTTTTAGGCAAGAACTTGCTTGTTTTTTTCTTCTCTGTCTCGCTCTCTCTCCGCCTGTCTCTCTGGTTCTGATTAGCGTTTCTCAGACTCAGCAGGAGGTTGGCTAGCTGTGGGGGAAGACAGTGCTGTGACCACCGTGACCACACAGTCATGCCTGAACACGGAGCCAGCCTTCCATGCATCCCATAATAGCCCCTGTTCTATTTCTGGACTCTGGTCTTGCCATTTTTACCCAGAATGCACAGAAAAATGAAGCCTTATTTGACCACATGAATTCTCAGCTACACTCCTCCCACAAGTAAAATTCTGCGAAGCGAACAACATGTCAAAACATGTGGGTTTCATTCCAATAATCTAAAAGAGTCCTCCTTCTCCACACCACCTTTGCCCCCAAAATGCACTGATTTAACAATAAACTGCTTAAACGAGCATAGCTTGGCTGGCGTGCTTTGTTGTGTATGAGCTGATCTGTGGTCAGGTGTACTGTGTGGTCACAGCCAGCTGAATTAGGACACAAACCTGCTCAGCAGCTATCAGCATGGCAACATAATGACTGTGATTTGGATTGAAGAGGAATGCATGACTACATACAGAGGGGCTGTTGACAAGGGAAAGTGGCATGTCAGTGTGTGGATGTGTGTCTGTGAAAGTCTATAGAGCATGTGTATTAGCCTACCCTTATTATTGGTCTTTTCCCATAAACAGATATCTAGCTTTAAAAACGTATCGGCTAATGTCAGTACGCTTGTTTATTTAACTGCTTAATTACCCCCACACACACATATACGTGGGTATTGGTTGCCTGGTGATAATAGCTCTGGGCTGGTGACCCAAACAGGTGTGATCCCAGATAGGGGTGACCCACGAACTGTGCGTTACTGAGAATCATGGTGCCCTCGGGCAGGGGGGTTAACCTGTGCAGCTCCAGGGGATTGTCCCTGTAATTAAAGTACTGTAAACTGCTTTGAAGAAAAATGTCTGCTTACTGACAAGTAACCTGTTATACAGCTAGTTTCTTTGTGTAATATGTTTTTTTTTTTAAGATGATGCAGCTTATGGGGTTGCCGCTCATGAGAGTGTGCGCTCTGCGCTGTTATACGTCTCTCCTGAGTCAGAGTTTGCAGGGCAGCAGAATGAGACTAGGGGCTGCTGGTAATCCCTCTCCGGGCTCTGAGTTTCTGAGCTTCGCTCTCACACTGATACTAGCTGGTTAGAGGGGGATTAGAGGACTTCATCATTCTCTGGACCCCAGAATAGAAGTGAAGGAAGGAAGAGAGGAAGGAAGGAAGGAAGGAAGGAAGGAAGGAAGGAAGGAAGGAAGGAAGGAAGGAAGGAAGGAAGGAAGGAAGGAAGGAGAAGGAAGGAAGGAAGGAAGGAAGGAAGGAAGGAGGGGAAGGAAATGGAAGAAAGAATGGGAAGATAGTGAGAAAGCAAGGAATGAAGAAAATAATTAGGAAAGGTGAGGCAAAGGGGAAAAAGAGAGAAAGAAAAGAAAAAAAATACAAAGGAAGGTAAGAAGTAAAAAGGTGGAAAATGTAGGAAAAGGGAATAAAGGAAGGATAGAAGGAGAAAACAAATAAAAGGGGAAAATGAATAAATGAATGAATGATAATGAATGAGAAACAAAATTCAGAAAGGAATTGAAAGGAAGGAAAGAAAGAAAGGAAAAGGGAAAAAAGAAAGAAAATCATTAGTAAAAGTGGGGCAAAGAAAAAAAGAAGATTTGAAGAAAAGAAAGAAAAAAGGAAGTAATGAATTAAAAGGATAAAACTAACAAGGAAACACAGGAAGGGAAGAAATTAAGGGAAGAAAAGTAGGAAGGATAGGAGGGGGAAAGGAAGGAAGAAAGAAAGAAAGAAAAGTATAAGTAAAGATGGAGCAAAGGAAGGAAGAACTGGCAGAAAGAAAAAAGGAAGTAAAGAATGAAAATGAGAAGACACAAAGAAACACGGAAAGGGGAGAAATTAATGGGAAAAGAAAATTAGGGAAGGAAGGAAGGAAGGAAGGAAGGAAGGAAGGAAGGAAGGAAGGAAGGAAGGAAGGAACATAAGAATAAAAAGAAATGATTAGGAAAGATGGAGGAGAGGAAAGAAGAATAGACAGAAAGAAAGAAAAAGAACAGCGAGAAAAGTAAGAAAAAGGAAGGAGGGAGGGAGAAAGGTAAGTAGGATGGAAAGGTAGGAAAATGAAAAGAACAGAAATGTAGAAATTAAGGAAATTATGTAGAAAGAAAAAGAATGGATGAGAAGGAAAGAAGCAACAATTAAAAGGAAAGAAGGATAGATGGACAGACAGGAAAGAAGGAAGGAAGGAAATGAGGAGGAAAGGAAGAAAGTAAGCAGGTGATAGGCTATATGTGAATATAATGTATGTGAGAGTTGAGTGTGTGGGTGTGGTGTGTTGTGTTGTGTGGTGTGTGTGTTGTTGGTGTGTGTGTGTGTGTGTTGTGTGTGTGTGTGTGCGTGCGTGCGTGCGTGCGTGCGTGCGTGCGTGCGTGCGTGGGTGGGTCTGTGTGTGTGTGTGTGTGTGTGTGTGTGTGTGTGTGTGTGTGTGTGTGTGTGTGTGTGCGTGCGTGCGTGCGTGTGTACGTGTGCATGTATGTGCGCGCGTGCGTGTGTGTGTGTTCTCTCCAGTATAGTTTATGCTTGAGCGAGAGTGCTGATGTCATATAGACACTACCAAGATTAAAGTGCTGCGCCCGCTGTCTGGGTGTAAACACTGCCGGCACATTAAACACTGCAGAGAGAGACGCAGGGAAACATGTAAATGAAAGACAGTGACAGTGACAGAAAAAGACAGAAAGAGAGAGAGAGAACAAGAATGAGAAACTAAGAAAGGGAAAGCTGGAGATACAGGAAAAACGCAAAGCAAAGTGTGTGAATGGTAATGAAAGGGAAAGTTGTGTAATGACTCACTAAAGGGCTCACGGCAATGACATCATCAGTAGTGTATTCCTATTAATGCGAGTCTTCATTTGCATGGTTTACTACAGCACTGTACGTGTAAGATGCGTTTACATGAGACGCGCCAATGTAACCGCAACCAGAGCCGCACTACGCAATAGATTATGGGCTTCATCAGCATATTTTGATCTGAAAATTCTTGTATTCCTGTTTTTGTCCTTCAAATCAACATCCTGCATCTGATTATAGAGGAAATAAGCATTTTTAGGGAGCAGGCGGAAATCAGGACAAAATAAAATAACCACATAAATAATTTGCCTACACTTTTAGCGAATGCGTGCCATGTTTGCAACGATAAGGAAAATACTCCTCATCATCGTTGTACTCTTTAAAGCAGGAGACTCAATTTGCTCTTCGTTTAATCTCATTGCTGTCTAAATGAGATTTTAAACAGATCTCATTTGTGATTTTTTCTTTCCTACAGGTCATTATGGACAACATATTCAACCTTGCATGTGCATTTGAAATTTCTTATACATGTACATGAACTTGTGAGCCGTTTCTGTTAGTGTGCGTCTGTCTGTATGAACGCTATGAGTGTGTGTGCGTGTGACGCTGGCTCCAGTCGTCAGCGGTTATCAAAGGCTTCGCGGGTGCTGTGTTGTCTCTCTGGCTTTACGCTCGTTCCCTCAGCACGTCTGGTTGGGCAGGCCTGTCCTCTATCATGCCTGCCAGATAGTGGCTCTCTGTGCTGAGCTTTGTTTGGAGGTCAGGAGCCTTACACACAGCTGTGGACACAACACAGAGGCAGTCAAAGTCCCACAGTCCTCCCCTATCATCTCCCCCTCGCGCACACACACAAATACGTTCAGGACATGGAGCCGGTCCAGCCTGATGAAAGAGGGAAAGATGTGAGGCGTGAATCGAGGCTATAGTGATTCCACATCTCGGGTGCCAGAAACGCTGCTCCTCTCGCTCCTTGACGGATGTCTAAGGATAGAACGAGTGCCGGTTTTTATGGAAGTTAGTGATTCAGATCTTTTTAATGATTTAAACGCTCTTCATAGCTTGGCTCCTCTCGGTGGGGCAGAAGAGTTTTTCGGCCAGCTGTAAGAGCGAGTAGACAAACACGATGAGGCGGCCCAATGTTATGTTGCCACTGTAAAGACCATTCAATCAGCCTTTAATTCTCCTAATAGCCGAGAGACCGGCCTATGATTGCACTTTGGCTGATATACACTTCCCTTTGGCTCCGATTCAGCTTTCCGTGTGACTCCGTCGTGTGCAAGTTGTATTTCTCTTTCACTCACTTCATGCTTGTTTTGCTTTGCACTTTCTCTGTCACTTCCAACTGTTAGTCTGATACTCAGTTTAAAGGTGCCGTTCTGTTTTAAAACCCACCTAGTTTCTAACTCTCACATTCTTCTTCCAAAACCCAAACCTGCTAAATGATTTACAGGCAGAAAATATTCTTGTTGGCTAAAAAGGGCTTCTTTTTCAGAGATAGTTTTTTTTGGATACCTATTTCAGTGAAATCTGACAGGTAATCACATTTTATGCGTCGTATTCAAAATATTGCTTACAGCGCCCAATACACTTTCTGCCTCATACTAATATTTGTGCAGACAAACACACCTTTGTACAACAGCCTTGATCCTTAACATACAATCTGCAAAAGTGATTCAGTTTCCTTTATAGTCACACATTCACTCCCCTTTGAATATTACTAGCATTATTTCTGCTTATGCCTCTCACTTCTTTTCTTTCTTTCACTTCACTCTGTGCCTTTATTTTTCAGTTCGTCTCTCCTTGAGTTGTCGCTCTTTAATACCCTTTCAAAAACTCTTTATCCTCTTTGTGGAGTATTGGTAAGAGCCGTAACGCCAGGTTTAGACTACATGCTATTTTTGTTTGTTACGATAGTCACTGTATCAGATTATGTGATTTTTGACTCCTAAATTGTGTCGTGGACAAGATACACGTCAGACTACATGTTGCTTCCCGATCAATCATCGCTTGCCGTCTTTAACAAAGTACGTGATGTCATTGCGGAGGCGGAACTAGCGACTGACTTCGGGAAACTAGAGGGTAAACAAACAATGGTTGTAATTCCAGTACTCTCACATGGTCGCCAGCCAATTTATCTTTTCACTCCGACGCGGTGGTCCCTTGAGGAAACATTATAAAGGCGGTAGTATTGTTGCGATATCTCCACAAACCTTTCCTCTATTGCATAATTTCCGTAGCAGCACAGATACATCGTCTCTCTTTCGTTTCGACATTTTGAAAGCTGTCTGCGGAAGAGCTTCTGTGCTCCTATTGGTCAATGTTACAGATTTCTTGCGTCCTGACGCCCATTGTCATTTACGAATCCTCATGACACTGGAGCATGGATAAAAGGTGACACTGGACAAATGGAGCATGACAAAATTGGTAGTCTGAACCGGCATAAGTCAGTGCATATGTCAAGAATTGAACATAAATGATTTTAATAGGAGCAATCTAGTTTTGTTTTGTTGTGCGGAAAATTCCATTTGCGCTATTTGTTGCTGTTCTTAGTTCATGTGCATTTACATCAGATGGACGTCTTTGTCTATTGTTCAAAATAATCATTTGACAAAGTGTCTAAAAACGTGTTTTTTGAAGAAAACGTGTCCTGTCTCCAAAGTGTAGAGCGCTGCTTCTACAGTAAAGTCGCTGACACTGTTAACATGTTTGTGTTGATTTCTTGTTTTTTTGGGTTTAATGATCAATTCAAGTGTGGATGTGGGGTTAGAGAGAGAAAGAGCTAAACGCTCAGCTGTTGACTCTAGTTTAGGGTCATAAAAGAGATTCTCACACTGGCTGCTTCTCTGATGGTTTTCCATGAGGTTACTGAACCCAGAGACTTTACTACTGCCTCTATCATACAACAGGAAAATGCAAGGGTTAGGATGAGGTCAGTAAATCAGCAGCCATGTATTTTCTGTGTGGGATTGTCCAGGAATGGAAGGAGGACTGTCTGCAGGTGTCTTATTCAGGTTCTCCTGCAGATCTCTGAGCTGAGCTTCTAATGAATCTTACAGTTAGTTTGTTTTGAGGGAGAAATCGCCTCTATAGCGCTTAGTTGAACCCACACAGCCTCATCTTTCCTATGCTGTGTGTTTGCTCAAGGTTAGAACGCTACAATACTACTCCAATCTTCTCGTTTTCAGAGGCGTTTAATCTCAGATCTTGCCTTTCCTCACATGGCTTCTACAGCAGTTCAAACAGGGGCATGTCTGTGGCCTCAGCGATCGAGAGGAAGTCTGTTTTCCTGCCGTTCACTCTCTCTCCATTTTGGAGCCATGAGAGAAGAAAATGAAACGCATTTATCTTGGGTTTTCCTCTTCTCTCAACCCTTCATGTGTCCTTCCTTTTGCTTTTATTTGTCGAACACACACGCACACAAACCCCTGGAACGGTGCGCCCATGCAGCGCCGTCGATATTCAGAAGGGCCCTGAATGGATGGCTGGCATTTGCATGCATTGATTGAGTGCATGTTTGCCCAATATTTCAGCGCAGCTGATGGCTTTATTAGACACATTGATTTAGAAGGCAGATAGATGGAGGTGGACGACAGGGAGGGGAATGAACAGAAGGGAATAAAGGAGGAATGAAGGAGGAAAGGGAGAGGGAGAGAAGAGAACATTGTGACACACACTGGAAAAATTGAGCAGTTTGCGTTGCTTTTCTCTGTATCTGTCAAACTAGAAAAAATAAGTCACAAATAATAATAAATTCCTTACAAAATTAATAGTATATGATAAATTGATTTTGTATGGAATCAAGAGGTCAAACTGTGATGTCCTCTATTGGTCTATTGGTCAAATGTCCTTGTTTGAAGTTTTGTTTTTTTCATTTATATTAATTTGTTACATTTACTTATGTCCTTTCATGAACATTTCTAAAAAGTTCAATATCACCTGCATTAACTGTGAGGTTGTTCATAAATGGCTTTTCATACTATTTTCAAACATTTTGTTGAAAGATTCAAGGATAAGAAGAAGATGTGGAGGAGAGGAAGCTAGAGTGAGAGGTCGCTTTAGACAGTGAGAACTGTGTGACCTGCATGTGTGTGTGTGTCCTGAAAGAGTCTGATTAGGAGGACCGTGTTGGGTTGTCAGAGGAAGTGGTGGCCTTACGTGGGAACTCTCACCTTTTCACTGACTGCACTCAACATTAGCCTGACCCTTCCTAACCACCGCGCACACACACGACACACACACACACACACACACACACACACACACACACACACACACACACACACACACACACACACACACACACACACACACACACACACACACACACACACACACACACACACACACACACACACACACACACCCACAACACACACACACACAATGAAGCATGAACACAGAATGATCAGGGGTAGATCACACCACAGACTGCTGACTGCTCTCTCTCTCTCTCTCTCTCTCTCTCTCTCTCTCTCTCTCTCTCTCTCTCCTCTCTCTCTAACACACACACTCACTCACGATGCAGTTAAATGTGCCCCAAATCAGTTTTTTTTCCCCTCAACATGTGACACAGACGGTCTAAACAGCAAAAACCACATTCATGGTTCGTACACTTTCTATGACCTTTTCAGTTATTCATGATTACTTAAGAACTGTTCTTATTTTTTTTTTTTTACCAAATTTTTTTTTTTTTATTAGTATTTTTAAACCAGATATTTAATTATTATTATTATTAGGTAGTTATTTGGACAGGATTTCCATTTGTATGAGTCAGAAATATTTAAAACCAATAATTTTTGGTTTATAACAAAGTTATACATTTAGTGTACACAATGTCTCCAATAAACGCACTGATGAATTCTAATATATACAAACAATCATAAAGAGCAATATTTAGCCTGTTTTAGAGCAGAGCAAAACTACTAAAATTAATACATACATATATATATATATATATATATATATATATATATATATATTAATATATATATATATATATATATAAAATATATAAATATAAATTAAAAATATATATTTAAAGAAATCACTGTTTTTTTCTGCATTAATCTTTAAGATTTTACTACATTGTATGACTTTTCTAGCTGGCCATGGAAAGCTATGGCCACATTGTGTGTTTTATTTCTGTTGAACATAGCAGGTTTGAGAGTTTAACACATGCAGGTCTATGAGCGTCACCTGTTCAAACTGACGTTTGATATGGGTCACATTCAAAAAGTTGTGAGCAACCACATGAAAAACTGGATTTAAGCAGAAAATCTCTTTGGTTTATGTGATGTGAATGTGTCCCCCTTTCTTTGTCTCTATCTCTATCTTTTTTTAGCCAAAGCCATACTGAAGAATTCCCTCTAGAAGCAGCCCTTTCCATTTGATATGAGTGGAAGCCAAGCAGATGTGGTTTTTGGTTACACTTCTGTTGAACCCCCCCTTAAGGAAACTGCTGCCTTTTCTCTCTCCCATCACTTATTTTCAACATGGGAGGGCTAGGGTTTTGCCGTACCTCAGCTTTGGGGTTTCAGGCGTGCTTCACGCTCTCTTGCAGAGGCCAAATATAGAGGCTCGTTCCAGTGTGGGTGCAAGACACCGCCAGACCTGACCAGACTAGACCCCTCTGCAACAAGTGCTGCTATTTCCACTTTCCAACAGGAAACTGGCTGTGTGGCTTTAGCTTAGCAAGGGCTTTTTTGAGATTGTGTGTGTGGCAGAGAAAGTAAAGAGGGTTTTAATGTCATGCGTGCATGTGGGGGTTAATCTCACGTTGGACAGAAAGAACGTTTGTGTGTGCATATCTGATCTAGTGAGCTGTTACAACGGCATCAAGGAGCAGGAAGCTACTTCACCCCCTGTGTTCCTCTGTGTCTGCTTTCTCCCTCGTGTTCCTCTGCTTTCTTCTCTCCTCCTCATTTGCTCTCACAAAAGAGTGTCATTGTTTGCAAAGCTGCAAAAACAACCATTGTTTAGTCGTGTTGTGGTTGGAAAGTGGGCTATTTAATATCTATGTTCAGCATTTAAAGTGTACTGATATTGTGCTGATAATGTTTCACACACACACACACACACACACACACACACACACACACACACACACACACACACACACACACACACACACACACACACACACACACACACACACACACACACACACACACACACACACACACATGGGGACTTTCCATTGACCTCTATTGTTTTTATACTGAACTAGTCATGTTATCTTTCTTTCAACTCCTAAACCTAGAAGCCTTTCTGTTCTTTTTCACTTTTTTCTTTTTTGTTGTGCACACATTATGTGTTTTTCAGGTTTTACTATCCTTGTTGAATCTTTTGGTCCCCACAATAAACACTAATGTTCACAAATTTGAATTAATTTTTTAAGGGAATTAATATATATATATATATATATATATATAGCAAAGATACAATAAATTTCTGTAAATGCTGTTTTGAATTTTTGATTCATTAAAGAATCTTGAACAAATTTATATCCGATTCCACAAAAATATGAAGCTGCACAACCGTTTTCAACATGGATTATATTAAGAAATGTTTATTAAGCAGCAAATCAACATTTTAGAATGATTTCTGAAGGATCATGTAATGAAGACTGGAGTAATGGTGCTGGAATATTTTTCCACCACAGGAATAAATTACATTTTAAAATATAGTTAAATAGAAAAAAGTTTTTTTTTTTAAATTGTAACAATATTTCACAATATTACTGTTTTACTGTATTTTTGATTAAATAAATGCAGACTTTTTGAGCATAGAAGACTTCTTTCAAAACATAAAAAATAGTGTGAAACACTCATTTACTTCCTTTATAAATTGGTAATATACTACTTACATTTATACAAAGCTAATTAAAATATTTAAATTAAATTTAAACTTGAAAATTTTTGCAAGTGATAACATCATACATTTGTTGTAAATAAAGCATTAAAAAACCTTTTTGTATTTTTATGAAAGTAAGTATTTATTAATTTAGTTAATAATATCTGGTTAAGAATTCCAATTGAATTCCAATCTAATGGAAAATGTATTTTCTCCTCAAGTATACTTTAAGGACATCCCCACATGTTACCAAAATTAGTTTTTTTTCTTCATATTTTGTATTTAGTAATACACACATTGTGTTTTCATGTTTTATGGGGACTTTCCATAGACATAATGATCTTTATACTGTACAAACTGTTTATTCTATCCCCTTACACTAACCCCTAAACTTTCCATCACAGAAAACTTTCTGAATTTGTACATATTCAAAAAAGATTATTCTGTATGATTTGTACGTTTGTTCCTTATGGGAAACAAAAAATGTCCTCAAGGACAAGGATTTCAGATATTGCCATCTTTGTGGGGACATTTTGTTTCCATAACGTAGGGTTTACCAGGACCACACACACACACACACACCACACACACACACCACACACACACACACACCACACACACACACACACACACACACACACACACACACACACACACACACACACACACACACACACACACACACACACACACACACACACACCCCCAAAGAAGACCATAAACCAAACAACCCAAGGAAAACTTAAGCAGATTAACAAAAACAGTCTTAGCCAACCAAAAAGACAACAGAAGCACAACCACATCTATACACATGGTTTGTACATACACACACAATGGCAGGGTACAGAAATATCATTATGGGTAAAAAGACTAAGAAGAATGAAAAAAAGCAACCTGGAGGAATTAGCGAGTGTGTCAGAAGTAGTTCAGAAGAGAATAGCTTGAGTAATTCATCTGCAGGTCTCCGCATGCCTGTTTGCACAAGCTCTGGATGCGTGTGTGTGTAAGTGGACACGTACTATAGGGCAGCGGAAAAAGTCATTTGTCTCTGTGATTACTCATTAATGATCAGGGCCCATCCAACCACTCCTGTTTTGTTTGGTTTCTGTGCATGTGTGTGTGAGTGCATATTTGTGTGTGAGTATAGTGAATGAAGTGTGTTTGCTTTTCTCTCCTCCATCATGGTTAATTGCCCTTTCCTCCTCCTCCTCCTCTTGGCTTAATGAGGTGTCTGACCCCTGGTCGCCTCCAGCACCATCAGAGCCTTATCATAACACACACACACACACACACACACACACACACACACACACACACACACACACACACACACACACACACACACACACACACACACACACACACACACACACACACACACACACACACACACACACACACACACACACACACACACACACACACACAGAACATGGCTTCTCCCACAGTTCCTGCTGTTCCCACAGTCTCCATACAAGAAACTAATGAGTTGTAGGTACGTCTCCTCGGGGTCCACATTCTGCCTGTGTGACTCCCTTCAATTGTTAGTCATGCTTTCATTGGTCGTCTTTGCCAGCACCATGACAGATGCCAATGTGTGTTTGTGCTGGTATAAATACTGCAAGTTGATTCTCGTGGCATGTTCAGACGAGTCGGTGTAATTAGGCTGCTGGATTATACCAGGCTCACTCCTTCTCCAGGAAGGAGGCGTGCAGCTTACCTACATATCCAGTGTCTGTGATTAAAGTGAGAATGAGGAACTGCTGATTTTGGCAGCCGGGTAGCACTGCTACAACAAACACCCTTTAATATCAATGTTACTTTCAAATGATGTCTCTGGTGATTGCGCTCACACATTCTCAGCTTGTTTGGGGGACAATTTGACGTAGTCGTTAGTCGCAATTTATATATATCTGGCGTTTGTATATATATATATAGTGTATTGTCAAAGAACTTTTATATTTTAAAACATTTTAATGTAATTTTGTAGTTTTGTAATTACATAGGCTATGTATTTACATATGTACACGGTAATTCAAAATGTAGTCATGTGATTCACAATATTACTGTTACTGTATTTTTTTTATCAAATAAATGCAGCCCTGGTGAGCACAAGAGACTATTTTCAAAACATTAAAAAAATCTTCCTGCCCTCAAATATTTGAACAGCAGAGTAAAACACATTTACTTGCTATCTAGTTGGTAATATTCCACCTACTTTTTATATAAAGATATTACTTATTATAAAGATATTATATCTTTTATATAAAGATATTAAATTATTAACAATGTTTTAAACAGCCGTGCTTATTTTTTGGAATCTTTGATACTATTTTTCAGGATTAATAGAAAGTTCAAAATAACTTATATAGGAATAACAAGAACAGGAATAAATTACATTTTTAAATATATTCAAATAGAAAAGTTATTTTAATTTGTAATAATAATTTGCTATATTAATGTTTTTATTGTATTTTTAAGGAAATAAATATATCTTTGGTGAGCATAAGAGACTTCTTTCAAAAACATTGAAAAATTGGAATGTTTCCAAATTTTTGACAGGTGTATATATATATATATATATATATATATATATATATATATATATTATATATATATATATATATATATATATATATATTGCAATCACTTTCTTTCTTCGATATCTCTTCTATATGTGAGTGTTCATGTGAAGTGAATCTTGTTGCGTTGACTTAAAAGTTATGATTACTTCCATGCTAACTGCTATTTTGGCGAATCTAATCAGCCCGGTGCCTGGCCCCCTGTGGCTGCCTCTGATTGGTTCCTCTCTTCTACCATCACAGGAAGAACACAAACCCCAGCTGGCCTGTCAGCCAATCATCAGCTCAGCTCTCTTTGAGGCCATTGGGAGAACTTTTGTGTGTGTGTGTGTGTGTGTGTGTGTGTGTGTGTGTGTGTGTGTGTGTGTGTGTGTGTGTGTGTGTGTGTGTGTGTGTGTGTGCATGCATATGGGTTGATTTTGGCATGAACCATGTTTATTCTATTTGTATAGAGAATGTGTTGGTTCTTATGCATTGCGTGCCCATTTCCTGCATGCTGATGTCTTTGTAAGTGCATAACTTTGCATTTCTATGTTGTTTAAATGGAAATGCTTGTATATGAATATGTGTGTGCTCGTCTAGATACACAGCCACCATTCAGTGTGTGAGAGATGCAGCATGCACTTCTGCCCTTGATGATGTGAGAGCGTCCCCCAGTTCCCCAGACACACTCATCCACCCTCTGCTCCTCCCTTCCTCTACACTCATCTCTTTCTCTATGTCTCTTCTGTCATTCTCTTCTCTGGGGGATTCTGAGCTCTATGGTTTGGGGTGTCTTTCAGTCTCTTGACAGGCAGACGGATGAGTGCTTGAAGGACTGCGTCGTGATTTCTGTGACTGTGTGTGAGAGTATAGGGGCGGATACCTGGAGTGAACTCTCAGAAACCTCCAGTCTTGAGCCAGAAAGGTTTGACTGACAGCTGCTGAACCAATACAAATCTCCATAGAGAGAGAGAGAGAGTGAGAGAGAGTGGGAACTTACAGAAGAGTTGTAAATGTGCAACTGTAAAAGATGTAGTGTTAAAGGTGAAGGATGTAATTTTCGCAAAAAAAAAAAAAATACTTCAAAGGTTGGTCAAATAGTACAACTGGAAATTAAGAAATATTTGGGGAAAAGATCTGGTTAAAGATGTTGAGGTAGAACAAAAATGTGGCAACATTCATTTAATAATTTTTTTATGAAATACCTTCGACAAAACGAATAATATATTCAGGTTGTCATTGTCAAACATACATTACATTTTTGGGAAACATACATTAGTGGAACTTGTCCGTTTTATGCTTTTTTCTTTTTCTTCAACAAATCATAAATGCGTCGTCAGAATTGAGATTAATGCGTGGCGAACAACCCAGCTACACCGTTACATCCCTAAAAATCATGGTGGGTTGTTGGTGTCTGCTGTGGGTTTAGAAACTTTGCGATTTGATAATCATACAAAACCTCTTTCTGTTCATTCACCTTGATGTGTTAATTTGTGTTTCATTTGAGCATGCCACTTTGTTTATGGTGGCCAATTGTAGTGCAGATGACTAATTTGAAACTTCAAGCTAATTTTGGCAGAGATTGATTTTTATGAGCGCTCGTCCCAGTTCTGGACCAACAGCATTCCCGCTGGGTTGTTCCGTGTGTGTTTTCAAAGTGGTGGTCGAAAGTCAAACTCTAAGGAGCCTCTATCCTTCACGACGGGAGTCTACATCTCTTGAATTATGCCATGGAAATCTGTCGTTTGCAATGGTTTATCCTTTTCCTGCTTTCATTTATTCCCCATTTCCATTCTTCTCCCCTTTTGTTGCTGCTTTAAGATGATTCAGATCACTTGTTTTGGTTCTCTTGGGTGATCTGCTCTCTGCCTCGTTCCCGCTCTCCTTTTCTCTATTTTATTCCCTCTGTGACTCCGAGACTGAAGAAGAATGAGAAAGCAGGGTGAGAAACATTAGTAGAAGAAGACAAAAGCGAGAGAGAGAGAGAGTAGGCAGAAGTTGTCCTAATGGAAATGAGGGAAAAGTGCCTGGGTTTTTTGTGTGTGTTTCAGTGCAGCGAGGGAAGATGATGGCTGAGACTGACCTGGTATGGATTCTTTCTTTATTCGTTTGGCAATCAGCGTACAATGGTTGCGCTGTGTGTTTGTTGTGTGTTGATTCAAGAATAAGAACCGACTCGTACAGTCGATTAAAGAGGAATCGTTCATGGTTGCGCAGTATGTTTTTGATTCACTAAAAAGAACCGCTTGCAACGAGTTATTCTTTCGGACTGTATCAAAGTTCTTGATAACTCTCTTTTATTTCATTTTTATTCTGTTTAGACTTGGTAATAAATAGTCTACAAGCTTGTCACATGAATGTTAGTACCATCAACATGTCATCATTAAACGTAGGCCTAAAATACCCTACTATTTTTCATTGTAACGCCGGCCGTTTTCTCCAATTGAACTCCACGTTTTAGGATAATAGTAAAGTTATGAAATTCATAAATCTACAAAATTGTATTAATATTTTATTATTTATTCATGTAGATTTTTTACATTTTAATTTAAGCAAAATTTTTTACATCAAACGTTTTTTACAACCATCTGAGAAAAAGGGCCCAAGGTCGATGGGACCAAGGAGCAGGACCGGAGCACAGGACGTTTTAATAAATTTATTAATATAAAATGACCAACGTTTCGACGCACATGCGTCTTCTTCAGAGTCAAGCAGTCAATGGCAACAATATACAGAATTTAAAGAGTCACAATTCAAGGTATTGGCCACAGGCATAGGTGGGTGTGGTGCAACAATTATCTAAGCACTCAAATCTAAACCAAAAAAAAAACAAAACAAAAAAAACATATCTAAAGATAAATACAGGTACATAAACATACATACGATAGCTAACTACATATAGACACACACAGGTATTTAAAAAAAAAAAAAAACAAAAAAAAAAACAACAACAGACATATATAGAGATAAATACATATAGATAAACATACACATAGCTAACTACATATAGTACATATACATAAACATACAAACATAGCTAACTACATATAGACACACACAGGTAAAGAAGAAAAAAAAAAAAAACTATAAAAAGCACGAAAGGCTCAGTTCCTCATTAAGGCCATTTGGTTCTACTGTGTTAAGAGTAAAAATCCAGAACGCCTCCCATTGTAATAGGGACTTCACTATGTCACCACCTCGCTGGGAGGGTAGAATTTTTTCAATACCCCAAAATTTTAAAGACGCATTCGTTTTTTACAACCATATGAAGCAAATTGTTGAATCCAAACTCTTCACTGATGGTGTGAAATTATAGATTTCTTGGGAACAAATTTGTTCCTCATCTCGACTTGCAAAACCAGACTGCTATCAACAGGGGGCGACACTCTGCTAGAGGGCGCTGTAGGTAGGAAGGTGTGAAGGGGGTCAGACTTGCGGTCAAAGTGTTTACTGTAAACAGATTGTTGAACAAACAGCGGCTAACATGCTCACCGGCAGACCCGCTGTCCACTGTTGACTTAACTGCTCCCTTATCAGAGAGAGCAGCACACGGTCAGCCCTGAATAAACATTCCTAACACAGGAGTCCTTTGTGTGCATGAGTGCGTGTGTATGTCTGCGCGTGTGTGTGTGTGTGTGTGTGTGTGTGTGTGTGTGTGTGTATGTGTGTGTGTGTGTGTGTCAATGCGCTCAACTCTAATGAGAAAATACTGAGTTTAACTTGTCCATATAGTGCGTTCAGCATGCTGCTACAGCCTGTGCAGTCGCATGCAGATATTAAACAAGAAGTTAATGATCTAGCAGAACGTTCAGGGCTGCAGGCCAACCCATCCAGATACACATGCTCTGAACCTGCACCACACTGATACCACAGCTCATCCCTTCAAATAGCTTCACATAACAAACATTACTCAGATCAGAACCACGCTGGACTAGAACCAGCTCTTTTATCGCACTGTGATGGGCTGTAAAGCTCCGCGTGGGGCTTTTGATGTTGACTTGACAATGGCTGTAAACCTGAGTGAGAGAGCCGATATCATGATTCATCAATGTTGTTTATACTTTATCTACTTCATAGATTTATTTTATTTTATTTAGTATTTTTTATACTTTTAATTTCTTTCATACATTATTGTTCAAAAGTTTCGAGTCAGTAAGAGTTTTTAAATGCTTTTGAAAGAAATCTCTTATGCTCACAAAGGCTGCATTTATTTGATCAAAAGTACAGTAAAGGTAGTAATATTGAGAAATGTTATTACAATTTAAAGTAACTGTTTTCTTTTTTAATA
The DNA here is from genome assembly GCA_036326025.1 of Chrosomus eos. Taxonomy (NCBI): domain Eukaryota; kingdom Metazoa; phylum Chordata; class Actinopteri; order Cypriniformes; family Leuciscidae; genus Chrosomus; species Chrosomus eos. The sequence goes on along the minus strand of CM070830.1, from coordinate 29,723,239 downwards.
TGTTTTAAAATGTAATGTATTCATGTGATGGCAAAGCTGAATTTTCAGCAGCCATTCCACCAATTTTCAGTCACATGATACTTCAGAAATGTATTTTTTTTGTAACATTATAAATGTCTTTACTTTTGATCAATTTAATGCATTCTTGCTAATTAGATTTTTTTCCAAAAAATATTGTACTGACCCTACAACAAGTCTTAATTTTTTCAGAGAAACAAAAATGTTTATTTGTATTTATTGTTTTTGTGCATCTTTAAAGAGTGGGTGATACGTTTGCATTGAGTGATGAATGGCTGCCATGAAGAAAACCTTATATGCAGTTTTTTTGTGCTAATTATCTTAGAATAATCCAGATTCACCAACATTAGATCAAGAGCGAGAACTAATTGATGTGTGCATGCCACATACACGATGCACCTGTAGTGAATCTGACAGAAATATATATTGAACCTTTCAATGTGTACGTAATTATTAATGAATAAACCCCGTTGTGGGTTTTTATATCACATAATTCTAACGCTTTTTCTTCCACAAAACAAAAAGTGAAAATGAACGATTTCTTTCCTAATTACGTTTTAACAGAGGGATTCGCTGGTGTTAATAAGAATTCAGTCCTGCGTTAATGAGCCTATTGCGTATGTGTGTGTGCTTCCGTGCATGTTTGCGAATGTGTGTAAGCATATGAGATCAGGCTTCCTGTCTGAGTAAGTACCCCTGTCACTTGTGTTGTTGCTTTATGTCAAAACATCTCAAAGCAGGGACTGCGCTCTGACTCTTAACGCGCACACACACACACACACACACACACACACACACACACACACACACACACACACACACACACACACACACTGTTGGTACGCAGCGTGCTGCCAAGTCTCTGGGTGGTTACAGAGCTCAACCTGTTAAAAGGTTGAACTCTTGGGAAGGTGCTGATCTGAGCACACCGCACAGAGGCCCTGTGCACTCCTGTCAGCCTGCAACACACACACACACACACACACACACACACACACACACACACACACACACACACACACACACACACACACACACACACACACACACACACACACACACACTAGGGCTGGGTATTGGCAAGGGCCTCACGATACGATACGCATCACGATACATGGGTCACGATACGATATATCACGATACGATACATATTGCGATATATTGCAATAATTTAAAAAAAATGTAAATGAATATCCAACTTGCTATGTTCCACCTGGTATGTGACAGCAGACAAAAAACTTATATTTTAATATATTCGCAAAGGTATATGCGTTGTACAGTCACTGAACAGTGAACACACTGAAATGTATGAAGTGCAGATCACTAAAAACTAAAAATGTAGATGCCACAAAAATTACATAAAAATAAAGTGCATCAAGTACATCATTACTGCCCGACTTACTTTTAAAACCAAAGTGCTTCCACTCGTCGTTACCGGTTTGGTAATCACGGTTCGGTATGTACCTCGGTTTTAAAGTCGCGGTTCGGTACGTTTTCGATACAGCAAAAAGAAAGAAATGCCAGAGAAATTTCCTATTTATTAAAAGAAAAAATATTTTTTTAGTGTGAGTTTTCCTACATCTTGAAACTCAGGTTTAAATGGGGGTAATTTTTGAAGGATGAATAAATAATGTTTTGGTCATCACATTAAAAATGACATTTAAATATATATTTATTTATATAATATTTATTTAATATTTGAGTTTTGAAGTGCTGGCAAAAGATGTGTGAAGTACTTGAAAGCATTTCACTATTCCAGGCCAGCCAAACTGGTTACACTTAAGGTGATGATACACAGGGCAACTTTTTGAGCAATGTTGCTGGGCAATCTTGCTGGGTGATTGTTGCTTGGGCACTTTCCCATTTAAAATGGGCAATACATTTCTATCTGGATAATTTAGATCGGTCGTGGGCCCTGTGTCTCATATGGTTGCCTGTTGACGGCAACATTGCCCAGCAACATTGCTCAAAACAGTTGCCCTGTGTATCATCACCTTTAGTGTTACTATGGTGAATGTTGCTGATCTGTGGACTGTGGACTAGCCTAGTTCATTCACGGCACAATGTTTCTCCTGGTTTCCACGTCAGCGCTATTGAGATATAATAGAGATCTACGGTTAATAACGGAGAAATGTGAATGCTTCTCTAGATCTCGCAGCGATGTTATTACTTCAGTGGCGAATTCAAATGCTTTCTGTACTGGATCTCTTTAGCGCTGTGTAGTAACAGTGTCCCTTGATCGAGATCGGCTCGCGCTCATAGAGCTTGCGCTGCACAGATCTATGTTGCTGGTCCCGAACTGATAAACGTGAAGTACAATATAATGAGTAGCGCAGTTTCGTTCCGCTTTCATTACGTTTGCCATGTGATGTTGCGCAACGTTGTGGTGGTCCCGCTCGCGCCAGCGCGGATTTTGTCAGCCTCAAACCGAAACGGTTCAATACGAATACATGTACCGTTACACCCCTAGCACACGTACACACACACACACACACACGCACGCGCGCGCGCGCGCGCACACACACACACACACACACACACACACACACACACACAGCACTGATGACCGGTGTCTGCGCACGAGTGAGACCGGTGTCTGCGTGCAACATCTACAGGAACGGAGGTTGTAGTTCACCAGGTCACACCCCGTTTGAAACGTGATTTAAATTTTTTTTTTTACATCGATTTTTGAGCTGGAAATCGATATTGTATATCACGAATATAAAAATCGCGATATATTGCTGTATCGATTTTTTAGCACACCCCTAACACACACACACACACACACACACACACACACGTTCTGTATTAAAACCTATAGAGCTGCCTACGTAGGCTGCATTTTAAGCGATCATAGGTATGTTCCCAGAACAAAAGCTTTTCAAAAAGATCCAAATGTAATTATGCTGCCTCCTAAGATACCTTGTTTTGGCCAGATTCCATGTAGACTTTTAAGAGAAGGCAGTCCCAGAATGCATTGCGACAAACTCAAACTATTTCCTTCTTGGAAGGCAAGAAGGCATGTCCAAATCCAACTCTCCTCACAATCTGTCCAGTGAGATACCTTCATCTGATCATTTTTTGAAGACAGCATGTATCCTTTGCTGCTTTTGATATCCCACAATCCTGTGCGTTCCATTTCATGACAGTTGAGCTACTTTGTGTGTAAATTAAAAATTTTTACCAACTTTTTTCCATTTTTGATGTCATTTCTGGCTTAAAATTACTATTATAGTAATTAAATATTTGCTTACTTATGTCCAAAGCTCTCTCTGTTTTGTTGTCGATCATTAAAGCGTTATGCTGCCTCAGAAGCCTGTGTGAAATCAGTTTTGTGAGCTACCTTCATGTGCAAACGCTGCCTGCTATGTCACTGCCTGATAGGGCAGCGAGACATCGAGTCAGCCGCCTAAGCTTTCCAACTCAGCCACTATCTCATCCCCATCTTATGGTGCAAATACGCACAGCTTTGGTCAGGTACATAAGGAAAGCCTTTTACCTTTTTATTGTGTTCTAAACTGACTTTTTATATGTTGTAAAGGGTATTCTGAGATTTTCTTCAGCTGAAATATGGCAGCAGTTTCTCTCCATTATGGCAACTGGCTCTGGTCCTCCCACTTTATTCCAACAGATTTATTTACCTCACAAGCCTGGAAGCACGCAGTAATTCAACAAAGGTAGTATGCGTGCACACGCTGTGTTTAAGTGTTAAAAAGAGCGAATGAGACAGAACGGAAGAGACAGAGAGCGAAAGCGAGAATGAAAAGGAGTGCCAGATCAACAAGTCAGCATTTGTACAGACCCTGTTAATTGGCATTTATGACAATAGAACATTGGCAGTTATTGATTCCAGATCGGCCAGGGATCGAATATGCAGAGTATTACTCCTCAGCATGACTGAACACAGTGTGTGTGCGTGTGCATGTGCGTGTGCGCGAGTGTGTGTGTGTGTGTGTGTGTGTGCGTGTGCGTGCGTGCGTGTGTGTGTGGCCTGCGAAACTACTTTAATTGGTTTTAATCAGTAAAAATAGTTTAGGCTAAATGAAACTCTTTAATAACTGAATTGATGCCACATTGTTCCTAATTAAGACTAAAATTGAGAAAATATTGGGATTCTTGCTTTTTGTTTTCTTTTTCCTGACAAAAGGATGTCATATATGAATAAAAAAAGCTTTCCTTACTGCAGAAAAGATTATTTTTGTGTTGTTTTCCAGTTAAAATATCTAAAAATCCTTGAAAAAGATAAATTTACTTGAGTACCAACACTTAATAATTTATCATTTTAATACAATATTTTCTCACTGATAGATTTTGTGTTGTTTAAACTATATAAACAAGTTAAAAGAAAGTTTAAAAGTGTACCAGTTTGATGTAGTCAGATTAAAATAATTAAAATTGACTTTTATTGAAGGCACACCACTATGAAATAAAGTCTTAATATGTTTTACAGTATTGGTAATAAATTTATAAATTTTATAAAAATATAAAATTGTAAAAAAATATATATATATATATATATATTTTGGTATTTTTTAACTGGAGGACTAGAAAATATATATATTTTTTCTGTTTATATCAGGGGGGTTTCTCCGAGTCTGTGATGAGATTAAATGGAGAGCAAACTCTTTTGCTTTTCATCCTGAGAAAATAACCCTATTAATTTCACATTTGTGCTGTTTCAGTGTTTCAGACACCTCAACAACATCACACACATCCTCTTTTGAGACTATTAGGAGAAACGCAAGAAGGAGTTGAAACTTAAAGGGAAAGTCCGCTCAAAAATGAAAATTCTGTCATCATTTACTCATCCTCATGTTGTTCAAACCGTTATAATTTTCTTTCTTCTGTGGAACACAAAAGCAGATATTTTGAAGAATGTTGGTAACCAAACAGTTTTGTTCCCATTGACGTCAATCTTCCATTGGATAAAAATTCAATGGAACAGTCAATGGAAACTGAAACAGTTGCGTTACCAACATGATTCTTTTGTGTTCTTGCAGAAGAAAGAAATGCATACAGGTTTGGAATGACTTGACGGTAAGTAAATTTCATTTGTGGGTGTACTATCCCTTTAAATATAACTGAGAGCTCCATTATGTCTCTAGCTATGAAAGACAAACTCTGAGCTGTGCAGGTATTGGCTGACATCTCTCTGGCAGTAACGTCACAGGGTCAAATGACGCCTCTCTCTATGCGTGCTCCCCTGTGAAGATGACCTTTGCTGTGAGTGTACAGATTGCAGGAAGTGCTCCCTAATTTTACTCCCCAGCTGGGAAGGCTTGCTGCTTTATTTCACCAGATGTCCAGCAGACATCTGAACGCCACGGATGAATGCGGCTGTGTGATGGAAGGCGTAATTCAACTTTAGTGCGAGTCAGATTCAGATGCGTCTCTGGTAATGCTTTACCCGCCTCCGACTCTCCGTTTTACCCCTGACTGGTGGAGTCCAGAGGCTGGAAAAACATGAAAGAGGCCCCTGGGCAGGTTCACTGTAAGGAATAAGGGGGTAAACTTTAGGCCTCAGTAGAGCAATGATGAGGAGAGGAAGATAAGACGACTGTCTGATCTCTGTATATGAACCTTTTCATCTGCATGTGTTTAACCTATGTGGTTTCCAAGCTCTCACATGCATACACAAGCAAAGGAAATTATTGCTCAGAGGTTGCTCTTTCATAGCTCAGCTGGAGACACCGTTGTATTTAAAGGGATAGTCCACCTAAAAATGGAAGTTTTCATAATTTACTCTTATACGTTGTATGCTGCTTCCGAATGTATAGTAGGTAATATTTTTGTTTTTAAACTTACTTCACTACATTAAAAAAAGTATGTTCTATGTATTATAAATTTGTGACGTATGAATGAAATTTGGACGAATCCACTATGTTGTTGACCTACGGCGTTAGTTGCGTCGCTTCATCACCTCCATTCATAAGTCCTCTCCTGGCCTCATGGGATAGTAAAGTGTCCATCAAATGCGGAAGTAGTAAGTCTTCTGGGTACTTTTTGCCTACCGTTTCATGAAAACTATGAATTCGGACATACTGCTTGGCTATATAGCATGGAAGTAGGCATATTCGGATGCACCACTAGAATTTATGAGATTTCTCTCTGAAGTTTCCACTAATGCGACAGTAGTTGACATACTTAACACTTAATGTTGGCACTTAATATTCAACAATATTATTGATCTGACTGTACTGATGCTGTTGTATGAGAACTGAACTGAGCTAGACGACGGCATTTAGTTTTTTTGCAGAACTGCTTTATAGATTAAATGAACTAATTTAATATGAATGATCTTTAGAGTGGCCTTTTATTGTGGCCAGCCTAAGGCACACCTGTGCAATAATCATGCTGTCTAATCAGCGTCTTGATATGTCACACCTGTGAGGTGGATGGATTATCTCGGCAAAGGAGAAGTGCTCACTAACACAGATTTAGACGGATTTGTTAAGAATATTTGAGAGAAATAGGCCTTTTGTGTACATAGAAAAAGTCTTAGATCTTTGAGTTCAGCTCACAAAAAATGGGGGCAAAAACATATAGATTAATTGCATCTATAATATATCTTATATAATATATAAGAAAAACTTGCATTTGATCACTTTGCTGTCTCGGAGAAACAATACAGATATTTCCGATTTCTCACTTGTTTTTTTCTTCCTATGGAAACGCATTGAAAACATGTGCAACCCCCTCTGAGAGCGTTCAAACAAATGCATATTTAAGTACAGAAACCAGCTGTCACTCCTGCACCTGATCATCTGTACCTCATCTTCCTGCATGTGGACCACCTTTACTCCCTTCCTCTCTCTTTCTAACCTCCCTGACTCGCTCTTCCTTTTCTGCTCTTCCTGTCTTTCTTTCTCCAACCCCAAAAGAATCTTCCCTCTCCTCCCCCAGAGTACACGCCAGCACCAGACCTTGCACCGGGGGGCAGAGTGTCCTTGGCCGATGCAGCCGGCAGTCTTATCTTCTCAGCTCTGCTTTCAATCTGAGCGCTCTCTCACCCCTGGGGAGATTTCACCCAGGGCTGGGCTTTGAGCAGATGCAGGCGGGTGTCGAGTCATGGTCAGCTCTGTCTTGCGTCTGCTAGCCTGCTCTGGATCTTCTCACTCACAGAAGTGGGAGTGCGGCCCTGAGAAAGCTCAGGTTTTGATACCAGTGTGAGGCATATTAATGTTTGCATGTCGGTCCAAAAACTGATTTGGCCCATGCTTCAAAGTTGTGTAAATGTTAGGACTGTGTTAATGGTGGGAATGGGTGGTTAGTGTGGCAAAACTCTCTCACTAAGTGAACTTGTCTCATGTCCTGTTTATTTCTTGATAGAATGGCGGCAGATTTTTCATGAACTCTCTCTGTCTAGCTTTTTAGAAGTGAGTGTGCAATTTTGCATCTGGCTGAAATCTATGACATGCATTTTGAGTTGCTTGTGTAAATACTAACTGCTGATGATTTGTCAAGAGTTGAACCTTGGGCGTACCGACTCCCTTTAGATTCCTTTTGACCTGGTTTACTCTTTACAGCTTTATGGAAAGTTTTGGAAGGTCTTGTGATTCAAGGGTAGGAATGACTTCTCAGTGAGCTGTCAGTGCTGTGTGGGATCTCTGGTTCCTCTGTGAGGCTGCAGTCTTGCAAAAAGGCCTCTGGAGTGATGACGTGGCCCAGGGTCAGAGAAAAGAAGCCTGGGAAACTGGAAAAGTATGAAATATGCTTCATAGACCCTTGCTTTGATTTAAATAATTATTATGTACAAATCTTTTCTTGTTTGGACATTGGCATATCTAAAATAGGGAAGCACAATCTGTACCATATTAGTTTTTTTTTTTTTAAATAATCTGCATAAGTCAATGCTGGATCTATACAATGCTAAATTTCTAAATGAATATTGATTTTTCATACTGCACATGATAATTTTGTGAATGTGATGCCTTAATTCACTTAAATGATTTAAAATAATTTTATCTAAAATTTACCAGTTATCAGCCATAACATGAAAATAATTATCACCTTATATTATACAAGTTTTAATATCAGTGGATTATTTATTCCAGAGTTTTTTGTTGCATTGTTTTCTGGTATAAAATCTTTAAGCAGACATCTTGGAGGCATATTACAATAATGCATTAATGTTAATTTGTACAACTTTTAAAGTAATGTATTAATTTATCACGTATATCATCATCAAGCAAGATTAATTATGCTTTTGTTCAATCTTATTTCCTATTACAGTAGCTATCACATTATATAATGCTAACATAAAGGAGCTTAATGTAAAGTATTAGTATCGTTTATCTAACCCTAACCCTAATGCCCTATGTAATCGGTGGCCACAAAACTCCATACATACTGTATGTCAACAGATTTCCACAGCATTGAAATGCATTTTTTTTTAAATATATCAGCACATTTTTTTTTTCAATGGTTACTTTAATTATGCTTTTGGCTAAACAATAAGACAGTAGAACAGCTCAGATTTAACGCATTCTTGCAGTATTTAAAAACATCCCACAGAATTCTACTGTGCAGAAATGCACCAGAATGTCTGCAGAATGCACGTGGGCCTACTGAGCTCTAAGACCACGTGCACCAAATGCTCTTGGTAGAACTGGTGAAGACATTAAAAATAATCAAGATGGACATTGATTAAAAACAATGATGATGTGTTGTGTGCGTAAGAATCAGCCTGATGGGAAGGGCAAGGGCTTCTGGGAAAGAAGAGATGAAATGAAAGATTGAAATGATAATGAAAAAGACAGGATCTGGGAATTAGGATGAAAGGCATTGAAAGATAGATGGATAAGTAGCATTCTCCTACTGTAACCTACCAACACCAAAAACACTTTTACTATTTCTAATTTGCTCCAGCTTTCCTCTCTGTTCTTCCTTCCCTATCACACTTGTTTTCCTTCTCTCCCTTGCTGTTCAGACAGTGTGTGTCCTTGCTTTTAAAATGTGTTGTTCCTTTGGGAGAATTAAGTCCTGTTCACCGGACATATTTTGTGTGTGTGTGTGTGTGTGTGTGTGTGTGTGTGTGTGTGTGTGTGTGTGTGTGTGTGGTGTGTGTGTGTGTGTGTACTGGCTGAGTAGCCCCTGAGGCTTCATGCTGGGAGCCCACCCAGCTGACAGTCTAGCTCAGCCCAAAGTCCCATCCTCCCCAGCCAGACCACCCAACCACCTGATCCCAGGACTCTTCAGATACATCAGTGGACTCATGTGGCTATACATATGTCATGTGTATTTTATTTTTTGTCTGGGATATGTATGTGTGTACAAAATTCAGAATTTAAAAATTGGCCTTCTTTCAATTCATGAGTTGGAATTTGAATTTAATAGGCCACGACTTACAGGAAGCTAAATTGGAATGTGAATTTGAATGACAGGAAGTGAATTTACTAAATTTCAGTTCAAATAAATTCGAAAAGTATGGAATTTTGGATTTTTTTTTCACCTCAGTTCATAAATCTATCTGACTTTATGCTTATGAATTCTGAATGGAGCACAACCCTAGTATTTATATGTTTCTATTGGCGCTTTTCCACTGCATGGTACGGTACGGTTCGGTTCGGTACGGCACGCTTTGGCGCTTTTCCACTGCAGGGAGTACGGTACGGTTCGGTTCGGTACGGCTCACTTGTGGTGCTTTTCCACTGCATGTACGGTACGGTACGGCTCGCTTCGGCTCGCTTTAAATGGTACCTGGTCTGTTGAGGTTCCAAGCGTACCGTACCGGTACTAAAATGTGACGTAAAAACACTGCAGATCATTGATTGGTCAGACAGAATCGTCACTACCAGCGTCATTGGATTTGTGACACAAGACACTATTCCCGCTAGATCTAAATAACCAGTAGACAACAGCCAACGCGGTAGCACCTGTTTTTTACTTTCTTGAAAAAAAAAAAAGAGATCAAAACTTTAAAAAACAAATGGCTGAATCGTGGTCAGTGGACGAGGTGTTCCAAGAAATAGCTCAGCTCTTAGCCGCAAACGCAAATAACGATCAGTCCCACCCACTTTGAAGCGGTACTAACTGCAGTGGAAAAGCAACCAAGCTAAAGCGAACCGAACCGTGCCGTACCGAGTCGAGTCGTACCACGCAGTGGAAAAGCGAAGCGAGCCGAACCGTTACGCGCCGAGTCGAACCGTACCGAACCGAACCGAGCCGTACCATGCAGTGGAAAAGCGGCATATATGTTTAGAGGTTGCTCTTTAATAGCTCAAGAGATTTAATTAAGTTCTCATTTATGTTTCATTTAATCAACTTTGTGTCAAAATTTCTATTAAACCAGTGCTTCTCAAGCTCTCCCCACCACTGCATTTTTTTAATGTCTCACTCATTGAACACACCCAATTCAAGACTTGCAATCTGATGAGTTGAATCAGGTGTGTAAGACGAGGGAGACATCCAGTACATGTGGATCCCAAGGACATGTTTGAGAAGCAGCACTGTCCTAAACTTTCATAAGAATTTCTTTATTAGAAACAACACTATAATAAAGCTATTCATGTTGAAGTAGCCAGCCCTACCTTTCCCGCTCTGAGCAGGATTTGAATCGCGTCTCCGGCATGGGATGCGGGCGGGCTAACTAAGGGCGCTAAAGACTGCAATCTCTAGCGTGCCGCTTGAGGCCAGGGGAGTGAGGTTTACTCACACAACTCTTACAAGCTTTTACACTGTTACACACTCATCCCCCTAAACCTCACTACCATCCGGGTCACAGCACCAAATGTAACCGGCCCTACTTGACTCACTCCGAGCGGGATTCAATCCAGCATGAGAGGCAGGTGCACTAACAAGGATGCTAAAGACTGCAGTCCCTAGTGTCAGTCGCCAGTGCGCCTCTTGAGGCCAGGGGATTGAGGTTTACTCGCACAGCTCTTACTAGCTGGCCTCTGTTTCATTGACATTGATAGCTCAATTAACATAGTCTTGAAAACTTGTGTATTATATATTTAAGTAGTCTTTTTTTTAGTATAATAGCTTTTGAAGACTTTGGTATTTTGACAAAGTTGGGATCTCTTTGGAAACTCTAGGAGAGACCTGAGATTTCTGGGGTCTTTTTTGTAAGGAAAACTCGAGAAGCAGGAGTCTTAAGCAATTTCATTGCAGTCTTACAATTGCACAGTTAAGATCTCATTGGTAATATTTCTTTCTCATGCCACGTGGCATCTTGTTGTCAGGGGTGTGCCGGAGAAAGCGAAATGGTAGGATGCTCAGAAAACCAGAGGGAAGACTTTAATGCACGCACATGCTCGAGCTAAAACCCAAAGAGACACCGCCAACATGCACAAACACACAGTGGCGTGAGGATAAGCAATGTATTAGTCATCTATTACAGGAATCAGTCTCACACTGGGGCTGTTTTCCAGTCTTGCTGGATGCCTTGTGAATTTCCACCCATGAAATAGAGCGGCTTTCTTCCCCCAGACTCAGCTCACAGAAACTCGCTGCCCACGGGAGACGGCTCTGACCTGGCAAATCTCTGCTTACAGTGGGTCAAATTCTCCACCAGCAGTGTGGATGATACAAAACATAATCCAGAAAAGAGAGGCGCAGCAAGTCTGACTTCACCCCATGAATGGACTGAATGGAGGAGTGTTAGCCGAGCTGGTCGATTTAAAAGCGTGCACCTGGTGTGATTCAGGTGTGTGTGAAGGGTATTGTACATGCTAAATGGATTTCTCACCTCTCGCTCTTTGTGGAATGGACAGACCAGCCAAATCGCCCTCACTGAGAGCGCTCTCAAGGCCTCGGAATATATCCTCCCTACCAAGAATGAAAGAAACAGAGAAAGAGTTCGAAAGGGAGGGACGAAAAAAATCAGGTGTGTGTGTGTGCGAGAGAGAAGCAAAGAAAAAAAAAGGAAAACAAAATAGCGTTTACAGTTCAGTCTGCCCCTGAAATAATTTTCCATATCAGTGCAACTGCATGAGCCCAGTGGGAAAGGGAATATGATTTTCTCCATACAGTGCCAGTGGAAAAGAAGAACTCGAATCAAAACAAGATAGAAAACGCTGGGAAGAGAACGACAGAGGCACTTGCTGGTCTTTACATCATGAATCCTGTACTGGGAGCTCTGTAGGACTGTTGTTAGTAGATCTTATCTGGTTGGAAAACACACAAACCATCATTCAGTCATCTGTCCAGAACCTGTTTGGCCTTTCCAGTAGCCCACCGAGATCTATTAAGCTTCGGCCTCTGATTCCAGCTCGGCACGCCAGGTCAATCCAGAGAGCAGAAGGGCTTGACTCCATGTTAATTCTGGCCCCTGTCTTGGTTGCTCCGCTCTCGCCCCTCGGGTTGGGAAGCGGCTCTTGCTGAGCCCCAGGTTTTGGACAGCGTCCTGTCATTAGTTAATACTGAGAGCTCCATCTGATATTCCCTGGATAAGTCCTTGCCTCTCTTCCCATGCCGACACTCAGGATTGAACAGAGGGTGGATCGGGGGGACGTGGAATGATATTTGGCCCCTGAGCCAAAGTGCTCTTGTGACAACAGGCCGATTAGCATGAAAACAAATGCTCGTAGCAGACAATTGAATCGTTCCCTGTTTGGAACAAATGGTGGCTTTGCTTGTTGCATGTAATTAGCCTAGCCGAGGCAGGCTGACAGCATCCATATGTCTGAGAGGGTGCGAGACCGCGTGTGAGTTTACCGTAAGCGCTGGAGCGTAGAGCGCTAGCCACTAGCGCAGCATTTTTAGCAGGAGAGGAGTCGCAGGAAGCAGCAAAGGGAGGAAGAGAGATTTAATGAGGTAGAGAGCACGAAAAATGACAATTCAACATAGCTGCTGTTTGCTAAGATAACAATGAAGTGATGGCGACAGCAAGACGCTGATCCCGGGGGAATGAGGGCAGGTTTTCCTCATTAAAGGCCAGGGTGGTGTGGAGGGAGGGTGACAGGCATGCGGACCTGTGATCTGGCCAGGTGGAAATCCATGTAGATAACACGGCTACTGAGGATGAGATTGATGTGTCAGAAAGAAATCTAGCAAAAAAATAGTAAAGAGTACTAAAGTAGTAGGAGAGAAAGAAGCAGAAAACGTATGCCATTCATTTTCTGGTTTATGCAAGTTAGAAAAGATGTCACCCAAATATTCACTAAGCAAGTTTATATCGCCCAATGTGACTTTATATTGCATAATTGCAGCTTTAAATCTTTTTTTGTGACCTTATATCTCACATTTGCAGCATTATTTCATACAATTGTGACTTTATATCTCCTGATTTTGACCTTAATGTGACTTCCTATCTAGGAATTGTGGAAGCCTGTCTTATAAAGTGACTTCTTGTTTTAAACTCTTAGAAAATACCTTAAAAGTCTCAGAAATACATTTCTATTTGTTTACTCTGGGCAGAAACATGCTTCCATAGATGGGACAGAGAAGGTGCAATAAAGAGAAGCAGGGAAACTGCTCAGGTCATATTCAAACCAGACCACTTCTCCGATGGCTGAGGAATCTCACTCATCATACCAGTTTAGAAGAAGCCTGGTGTAGACATCCAAAATGCCACATATGCTGGTCTTTTCAGCAGGGGTAGATTAGCATGAATAGCATGAGAGAAGAAAAGATGAATTTGCCCCTCCTGACCCAGTGTTCCTGCCATACCATAGTTAGGCGTGAAGGAGTTTATTGCTGTCTGTGCAAACTCATTTTTAGACAATGGTCTGTCTATGTGTGTGATGCTGGTGTCCTATCTGCAAACCCTGAGTTGACCCAGACTGCCGTGTTTGCTTTGTAAAGCACTGTGTGTATGTGTGTGATTTTTTTATTTTATTTGTGTGTATGGCTTTAATGTTTGACCTTGTACTGCTGTGTTTATCCCCTCTTGCTGGCTCTCTGTTTTGTTCTGAAGGTAGAGTGATTTTAGAGACCTGCTGATCATAGAGGGGTGTTTTCGCACCCAGGGGGTTGATTCAAACATTCATACATGGAAATGGAAGGGCGGCAGTGCCAGCAGGGAGCTGTGTGTGTGTTGTGTCCTGGAGTGTGTGTACGTCTGCTCATCACCGCTATTGTTTCTTCTGCTCTGTTTGACTCTCATCTCCGTGTTTCACATGTACACACACACACACACACACTTTCTCTCTCTCTCCTCTCTCTCTCTCTCTCTCTCTCTCTCTCTCTCTCTCTCTCTCCTCTCTCTCTCTCTCTCTCTCTCTCTCCTCTCTCTCTCTCTCTCTCTCTCTCTCTGAAGATATGCTTTTTCAATAGTCTGGGTGTGACTTTTGATTGACAGCTAGTGTTTGAATTAACTGGTTTCTTAATAAGAGGGCTGAAAACCTGTCGCTGATTTAAAATTATACCCGTGTGAGTGCTGGCTTGTGGGAATGCTTTTAATTGATCTGCAATGGAGACGTAACAGCTATTTGTCATATTTGAAAATGTGGTTGGACAGGTCCTCCCAGTTTTCCAAACCAAAATTATATGTAGTCCCAATCCAACATCTGGAGCTGATGAATAGCACCTACTAATTTTTAAAAAACAGAAAGAAAGCCATTCAATTTCACCAGTGTTTTGTGGCCATGCTGGCTTATTAATGTTTTGTCCTTGTGGTTTTCAGAAAATCAGATCACGAGTTTCTAGCCAGGACTAAACTGTTCTTGCCAAACACCGTAACCATCTCTCTGAAAATAATCTTAGCCCAGTACTCAAGGGCGATAGAGTTACCTTCAAATGTCTGTGCCATAAAACAGGATGGGTTATTTTTCAGGTAGCATGCTATAAACATGTTTACAGTTGAACTAACTTTCAGTCATGACAACTCTCTGAGTGGATTATTTCAACTGGCATTATTGGCATGGGGCATGGAATATACATAGGCTTGACGAGATCTGCTACGCTGTTGATGCTGCTGAGCAAATACAAAAATTTGTTCAGCTTAGTCAAAAATAACAAACAAAGGAAAGGCTTCTTCAAGAAATGGTAAAGCCCCCGTAGCAGATCTCTACAGGTGGGGCTGGGGAGGAGGAGGGATTGTGTGCGATATATATGCTTACCGTACATTGATTTGTAAGTACCTCTGACTGATTGGCTGGTGCCACGACGTTGAAAGAACCAATCAGCTTTCAGTAAGAGTTTCATGCCTGAACTATGTATTTAAGTAACTTACTTACTTACCTTGTAACTGTTGCTCCGCCATACTAGTAGTTGTCCTGAAAGAAAAACTTACCATAGAAGACTGTTTATGCTTATTGCAATAGTGCCTCTTGTGGCAACTCTGATAATTTTGAGACATTGGAATGGCATTTGCTTTCACATAATCTGCCGTTGTGAACTCAAAACGCAGTACTAAAGATGGGGATTAGTGGTTAAATTAAAATGTGGCATAAAAATGGATGTTATTATTCAGGTATAAATTAACTATAAATAAAACATAATCAATAAAATCAACTATAAATTTTTTTTTTTTTACTTTTAAATAAGTTGCTTAGCAAGATTCTCTTCAGATTTTTGTCCTGCCCTGTAGATCTGGCAGTATCTGCTCTGCCTGACAGAAAACGAATCATAGAAGAAAAAAGTTTATGCTAATGCTTACTAATTTGCCCCCTTGAGGCAACAAGTAATTGTGGGTTACACTTTATTTTAAAGTGTCATTGTTACAGTGTAATTATATATCTAAGTACTGAGCTTGTTATAGTGCCCCTTATGTGGCAATACTGAGAATGCAACATGTAGTTGTTTTAACGTTGATTTGTAATCGGAGTGCTCCGACATGTACCGTGATTGCACTTTGGGCGACACAAGTTCGAGTCCAGGCTTGCGGATCTTTCCCGGTCCTGATCCCTCTCTTTCCCACTTTGCTTCCTGTTTACTCTATACCAGTGCTTCTCAAAGTCCGGACTCCGGTCCGGATCCGGACCCGGAGGGAATTCAATCTGGACCCGCCTCCATATCACATTTCAAGAGCACTAATTGTGTGTAAGGGATTAAAAGTGTGGATTTCCTACTTTGATAAACGCTGGTTAAAATCATTTGTTTATTTTTTTAGATGGTCCGAAATTAAAACGAAGGCGAGATATTTTCCTCCGTGATTTATTTGCCATGACATCCAGTGAGCATATGACTTTTGACGTAATCGGGCGCAACGCGACACTTCACCGCAGTAAGGTGTGGAGGATGTCAGTCATTGTCCAGGAAAAGAAAAGTTGATGAAGAAAATAGAGTTTTCAAAGATAATTGGAAAGAGAGGTATGCGTTCACAGATATCCCAAGTCTCCCGGAAGTTCCAGGAGTCTCCCGCACATTGATGGCGGCTCCCTGATGCCTGCAAATTAGTTCAAATCCCCCAGCAATCTAGAGCTCGCGAGCTCCAAACCGTGTAGCGCGCGCTAGACAGTGAGGAGAGAGCTATGGCGTTTTAGTCTCAAAACTCGCGCACAGGATACGAGGCCAAAAAACAGTATCCGCGCGCAGAATGCCATCCACGCGAGCCATTTCTGCACTGCGAGCGCTCTGTTTAAACGCTCCTTTTAAGTATCCGCGCGCGCGTTTCAAGTTGACTTTTGAGACCCGCACGCAGAATGCCATCCACGCGCAAGCGCGTTTCTGCACTGCGAGCGCTCTGTAAAAGTATCCGCGCGCGCGTTTCAAGTTGACTTTTGAGACTTTGGACGTAAGCGACCTTACGTGTGTGCGCAAATGTGCGTGTGTGCTCATGCCCCATCCAACCCATCCCCCCCCCCCCCCCCATCAACAAAAAACGGACCCCCTCCCCCTTCGGACCTTTGACATTGATGAAAATTCTGATTTGGACCTTTGAATATAGACTTTGAGAACCCCTGCTCTATACTATCCTATCATAATAAAGGGAATAACACCAAAAATAAGTCTTTAAATAAACCTTATGAATTGTATTTTGACACATTTGTTTCAGGCCTAAACCTTTATCTTACAAAAAAACAAATGTATTTTTTGCATTACTCATTCACTTCATGGTGTTGCTTCTAGACTATTCGTCATTGTTTTCTTTTTCTCTTTGGGTGGTGTGCAGTTCTCTGTTTCTTTACATGCACGATGCACTTTTACTGTCCAGCAAACGATGCTCCGTTGTTCCCGCCAGCTGTGCTGTCTGTGCCTACACAAACACTCCGACCCGCAGACCTGGCTGTCGGACTTCGGCGATAGATCTTTGGTTTTCTGCCGTGTGCCGTGCGCTTTTTGTCTACTCTTTTCTTTCATTGTTGCCGTTTTAAAACTCCCCCTTCTCCTATTTGTCTTTTTCTCAAATCACCTTTCCTCCTCTGCGACATATTATTTCATGCCTCTGTGTGAGTTATTTAGTGTGGTTTGACGTACCTCATCCTGAGAAGCTGCATAGCTGTGTTTAATAATCCTGCCTTAGGACGACCCACACGTGACACACACACACCATTGTGATTACAGCAACTCCTCGCTGCCAAAAATTTGTGGCAGTTATGGGGTGTGGCGTGTCCCAATCCGCTGGGAATTAACTCACTTCCAGTATGACCTCCTGTTTTAAAATACACAGATGCAGAGTTACACACTCACACACTTACAAGACCACACACCCACTCATACGGGCTCTTCCCGATTCCCAGGGGAAAAGACGCTTCCTCTGAGTTACAATTTAATTCATGACCAGGGAATACCACGGATGGCACATCATAAAAAAAACACAAAAAATGATGAATGAAATTAAAAATTTAAAATGCAAATCTGCCTTTTTTGGCACAACATTCACAAATGACATCACCAAGGAGGAAATTCCTCAACAGCAGCCAATCTCTAGTGGTTTGTTGGAAAAAATTTAGCATGTTCTTCACAGTTTGAGCTGTAGTTGTTAATCTGTCCACATTTTTTATTTCCTGCCCGTTTCAGTGTTAACTCCAAGATTTGAATAAAAAAAGTAGAAATGTGCGGCAACCATCGTTGGTGTGTAAGCTGACCTTGATTCTTGCTTCCTGTCGTAGAGTACAGTATGGAGTTGTGATATGGTTAAGTGGATCTCTCTAAAGTCCTGTTTGGATATTTATCCCTGAGGAGATTACGTAAATTTGTTCATCACAGATACTGTTTTATGATATAATTTTTGCCTATTTTATTCTATTTTTCCCCACAACACTTTTCTTGACCAAAGTTAAAGAATCTAAAATATTCAGTATAAACATTTGAAATGACAAAAATCACGCGTGAGAAACTGACTGAAATGTACGTTTTTAGTCACTGAAACCTTGACACCTGCCTCAGCTTTCCTTGACAAGTTTATTAGAGAAGTTTTGAGTTAATCATTTGATCCAGTTGAATCAATTGGACTGATCTGGATCTTGAGTTAAACTTACTGTTATGACCATGTTGTTGTGGTTCTGGTTGTTTTCTTCTTTTGTTTTTGTTGTTTGATTGGTGACTGGGGCGTGACTTGAGCACACCTGCATCTCTTGATGGCACCTTATTTAAACGTGCAGTTGTTAGTCACCACCGCTCCTAATGCCGCGTTTCAGGCAACCTGTAACCCGTGTTTTTCCAACCTTATACCCGTGAAAGTGCACTGGAACGGCAGTCAAACTCGTGACTTCCCACCCGTGAATTCATACTAGATCGATGTACTCCCAGTTACCAGTTGAAAAAACACGGGTTACAGGTTGCCTGGAACGCGGCATAAGATTAGCACCGCTTAGGCAGTTTGCCAGACCATTTTTGAGAATGATGTTTTGAATGTTGTTTTCGCATCCATGGATTTGTCCTTTTATGATTATTAATTTGTTTATTTTTGATGTAATAAATTTTTTTTTAGTTAATTTCACCACGTTGTCTTCCCTTAATGTCGCATCTTTGAGCCAGGTGTGACACATGGGGGCTCGTCCGGGATTCAGTGACCCAGTGATCCGGACACAACAAATCACTGGAGGAGAAGATTATTAGTCAATGCATTAAATTTCTGTTCAATACGCAAAACTATCACAGCTCTATTTCTTCTAGCAGCATATCTACAAATGTAATTTTAGAGTGCAACCTGGGGATAGGCCTCCAGCGGGAGCAGGGTTACACATTCAGTACCATGTTCATTTTAATCCTTCCTGTCTCTGCCATTTCTGTGTTTAGGAACAGAAATGATTAATGACTAATGCTAATTTTACATGTGGATTACCCTAAATACTCCCATGTCAGTTTAGACTCATTCGCACAAGCGATCGGGCCAAAACCAAACGACTTCAAAAATATCCTCTCTACGGCACAATCCCAAACTGACTGAGTCACGGCTTAGAGACGCAAAGCAAACAGGCAATGAGAGAAGTGTGCTGTTTCTGCAGACCCTGCCATTCCTCCCTCCCAAAGGCTATTTATTATGACTGTGAAGACTGAAGAGAGAAAATATTGGGGGTTTTTCTGGAGTGGCACATGTTTTGGGGGACAGTGAGATGTGGGGTTGTGTGAGAGCGTGGAACCCAGCTGTGTAAACATTCCCTCACTTCACACACACATATGCAGTAACCACTCCCCTGACAAAACACTTAATATGAAGTCTCTTATGCCCCTCCTCCACTAGCTCTGCCATATAAGACATGTTCCAGCTCTCACACTAATGGAGCTACAAGATGTGTGTTTGTTTGTGTGTGTGTGTGTGTGATATTTACAGTTGGACTTTTGTGTTTGTGATTTTGTGGAGCTTGCTTACAGCTCGGTCACTCATGTTTACATGTTTACCTAGTTATCTCTGCAGGGATATCTGTTGTTCTTAAATTTAGTACAGGATTCATGTTCCATATGTGCCCATATCTTGATATTTACCTATCAGGGTATTTTGCAATATTAACTGTCTGACCAAATATTATTCCTCTTATTGCACAACTACTTACCAAGTAAATAATGGACATACAATATTGATGAGAATGAGCTAAATAGTTTTATTATGAGAGGAGAGAGAGGACACAGAATGATACAAGAGACATGAAACTGGAACAGTTATGCTGGAAATCGAGTGTTGTCAATTTAGCAGGCTTTATATAAAATATTTGATCGCAGATTGACCAATCAGAAACCGGTATTCCAAAAAAAAAAAAAAAAACTCTTGTTTATTGGGGGAAACAATCTATTGCCAATAGCTAATATAAATTCATACATACATTTTTTATTTTAACTACCTAAAACGTAAATTGTTTCATTTTAGATTGTCTTGCATGTATATGTATGTATCTATGTGTACACACACACACTTATATTTTTATTTATTATATTTTTGATAAATGATCAAATATTTATCAAATAAATACAATTTTATATAATATATTTTGCCTAAAGTATATAATTATTTGTTTGTTTATTTCTTTATTTAAGGTAAATATAAAAATTTCTTTAAATTAAAATGTTTATAAATTACAAAACTAAATCAAATATTTAAATATTATATTATTTTATTTTATGTATATTTTTGTACCTAAGCTATATATTATGTGTGTATGTATGTGTGTATAGTTAGTTAGTTATTTTATTTTTATGTATATATATATATGTATGTATGTATTTAACAATATATAATTTGGCAAATTTATATGGTTTAGGTACATGTAAAATACGTTGAGTTTGTTTCTGTTACTCTTACTTCTCTATTCTCTCTCCACCATAGTTGGAGCAGCACTTGTGTTATCTCTGTCTGTGAACTGAGTACTCAGCACCATAACATAAACATCCTCCTGTGAAGAGAGACATAGAGAGAGAGACAGCTGTTGCAATGTACACACACAGACCCATTAGAACCTGGACTGTTGTGTGTGCCGATGGATTGCACTTCATTTGGATCTCTGACTTAAACATGTAACACATAATCCCAAACCTACTGACTTTGACTTTTCTCCTTATTCCTCTCATTCTCTCTCTCCTTCTTCTCTCTCACTCTACTCTCCTCTCTCTCTCTCTCTCTTCTCTCTCTCTCTCTCTCTCACTCTCTCTCTCTCTCTCTCTCTCTCTCCCCTTCTCTCCTCTCTCTCCCTCCTCTCTCTCTCTCTCCCTCTCTCCTCTCTCTCTCTCTCTCTCCTCTCTCCTCTCTCTCTCCTCTCTCTCTCTCTCTCTCCCCTTCTCTTCCTGTCTCACACACATGTCTTGTTCCACTAAAGGGCAGCGCTTGGGGACTCTCATTTGATGACAAGGCTGAACATGCACTTGTGCAATTGGTAGTTACGTGAGTGTGTATTTGTGTGTGGCAGACACACTCGGGACTCCCACTCTTCAGGATTCTTCCTTTTAATTCCTTAATTGGATTAATGTTGCTCTGAGCCTGGAATCAGGCGATTAGTATGCACATGACCCGATTTCCTTAAGCGCAAGACAAGAAAACTCTTGTTTTCCTTAACAAGAGTCACTCTCTCTCGTTCAGCCGTGTTTCGCACCACGGACATAAATAAACACACATTCCCTTTGGGGATCCGCCTGACAAGACAGCATCATCCTTTATAGCTCACTGTATTCCCACCGTAATGACTCTGTCGCTGTTGTTTTTTCACAGTGACTGGGCTTCCCCAGGTTCAGCGTGCCTCCCCACACACACTGTTTGGGCTTTTTTTGGCAGCTTCATTTCTTTTTAGACCTCCCGCCATCCTTTCCTTTCCTCCATCCCTCTGTTCATGTATCAACAGCATTTCATTTCTGCAGTTTGGTTTATTAGAAGTGGTGGAAGTATGGGGGAAGTTAGTAGGATGGGTGCAATAATTTCTGCTTTTGCAGCGGCGTGCTCGAGACGGAGGGGGAAAAAAAGAGAAAAAGTCAATAAAGCAAAGCAAACAAGAGGAAACATTTTATTAAAGGGAAGTTGGCGGAGGGCATAGAGGAGAGGAGTTAGGGCTTTATGTGCTGTTCAGATGGTTGGATACGACGGGTGTAGTGTAAATCAGACTTGTGGCATAAAGTCTGGTCGACTTTACTGCATATTTTGGCCAAAAAACGGCAATCGAAAGCTACATAAAGTTCACTTTTGTCTACATGTGCTTTTTAGATTAAATCCAGTGATTAGTTCTTCCTCTAAGCTCTCAGAATATTAACCTGATGCCTTGTAAACACTGTTTTGTTACTCTCCAGGCTGGACCTGTGTGCACTGAACTTGCATGGCTGTTGCTGTGAGTTTCAGATGTGCTTTCAGTTTTCTGTTCAGACTATTCATCAGACAGTCAGTGTCGGCAGTCTGTGGTTGTGCTGTCTGAGGTTGAGGCTACCAGGATACCAATGGCGACAAGATGGTTGAATCATGTAGGAGTATTTAGGTTCACATAAGGGTGGATCAGGTTTCCCTTTCTCCCTGCTTTCGTTCAGTTTGAGTTTATCATAGATCGAATATTTAGCTTCATGTCTCTAGGAGTTCAGGTGCTGAATGAGCAGCTGCTGTGTTTTTCCATTGTTTTCCCTAAAAATTCAGTGTTAATCTCATCAACGATATTTTATTTTATTTTGTTTAAATAAACAATGTGCATTGATTTTAATTAGAAGTAGTTTCTGAAAATATGAGGTAAAAAAAACAAGAGTAATTTGATGACAAGCTAGTTTAAAATAAAATGTGAATCTTGTCAACAAAATTACAGACAAATGTTCATTAATGAAATGTTTGTTAGCTCATCGAAATTAAAAATGTCGATTTTAATTAAAATATAAAATTTACAAAAATATTGGGTGAAAAAGCTATATATATATATATATACATTATATATACTAAAAAAATTCAAATATTTAAATATTTAGTTTAATTTTCTTGTCAAATACACTTTTTATTTTTATAAACTCATAATATCATCAACAAAATGAATGTCAAATGTTTAAGTTATTGAAATTTTATTTTGTGGAGGTGAAAAATGTTCATCAAAATATAAGGTGAAAACGCGATATATTTGATGTTTTTTTAAATCTTTTTTTAAAAGAAATAAATATAGTTTAAATTAATATATAAATTAACTATTTAATTTTCTCGTCAACTACTTATTTTATGTCACAATATCTGTAAAATTAGATGCTGTTTTAGTCAGAGTAAAATTGACTATAATTAATAAATGTGACATGAGAAAAATCTTGACTAAATTTAAAGCATATATACACACACACTTAATATATATATATATACACAATTTCTTTAAAGTCTTATATTGTGTCCTAACTGTTGACCTAACTAACTGGAAAAGACCTTGTACATTTGAAAGTTGTGGAGACCACACCCATAATGCATTGGTGAATAGTGCACAGTCCTTTCATTTCGGGAATGGAACCCATGGGAAATGGGTAGGGACATTTGGGAGAAGACGGCTGTAATGTGTGCTGTGAATTCTGTAGCTACCATTTCATGTAGCGGGAAACTGTTCCTAGACCAGCGCAAAAAGGCTACTTTCATCCCGAGGCGAGTGAGTGGGTGAGCGGAGACAAACTGTCTTGACGGCTGTGATCCCAGCATCCACCCCGGCTCCAGCGGCCTAACATCTTTCCAGACCTGTAATTCCGCTGGTCTTTTCCTGCTTTCTTGACTTTTTTTTTTCCCTGCTTGCTGTCATTTTCTGCCTAGGGCTTGAGCTGTGGCCTGGTGCTCTGTTTATCTTGTGAGAGCACTCATTTAGTAATTTCACACCCATAAACGTCTTCCTCAACCTCATCCCTCTCACCCATGTTAATTAACTTTTATCAGTTAAGGAAATGAAACCACAATCGCCTTCACCTCGCTGTTTAATTGGTGGTGTTGGTTGTTTTAGAGGACACAAGGGCAGGGTCTTTGTCAAGGGAAGACGCACAGGAAACCACAGCGGTGTACGCTGAAACTAACAACAGTGTGTTCATGCGTGGTGTTTTTTCATCTGCACAGAATTCACTGTTGTTAATCTTGTAAATGTTGTGACATTGTCTTAAGCGCAATTCGTTCTATTAAGTTTCATGTTTAATAAGCTGGTTTGATGATTCTATACGAGCGGATCATCTCCGGTGAGCTGCCTTATCTTTAAATTATATTATGTCTGAAATGTATTAAAGCCGTGCCTCTGTAACATATAGGTTAATCAAACTTATTGGACTGTTGCAAATTCGCTTTGTTTCTTTCTGTGTTGAAAGAAAATAAATATATGTATAAATGATATGTTGGAAATGTAATGACTTCTCCATGTGGTTCTTATGTGCTGTGCATGTGTAGTGGATTTGATTTAACCCTTATTGGCTTGAATGTATAAAGTCTTGCGCATTTTCCTTCAGGGAAGAAAAAAAATTAAATCGTTTTGATGCTCTTCGATCCAAGGTTTCCTTATTATCATTCCACACCATATTTTTATGCTCTTTTTTGTGCATTTGTTTTTTGGGGGGGATTTAAGTCAGTGGTTTTGCTTCAGGACCCAGAATTTATATTTGGACTTCAAGAGTCTGTTGTTTCTGTGCTAACTGTGGTTTGTTGCAGTTTATTCTTTGCATTTAGCATTATTTTGTCCCTGCTGGCTGGACAGACAGACACACACACAACTTTGGGTGTGCTGTGGTAATGATTATTTGGGTGAGAGTGTATTACGGCCTGTTTCTCATTCTCCTTTGTAGGTCTTGTCGCAAAGTGTGTGTGTGTTTGTTTGAGAGAGAGACGCTATAGAGTGATCACCGGGACTTCATTCATTATGGGCACGGTGTCTTACAACAGACTGCACGCTTAAGGCCCTTTCACACCGGACGCGTAACGAAAAAGCGAAACGGAAAAGCGAATGGTTCGCGTGCGAATAGTTCGTGTCAAAACCATTCACATCAGCCGCGACGCGAGTTTGCGACGTTCAGAGCTTCAACATTCCAAAACTTTCGCGCCGACGCTGAGAAAACATGGACACTTCATCATCATCATCATCATCATCATCCAGTGAAGACAAGCTTTTCATTTTCTTTAAAAGACAGAAAAGAAAGGTTTTGTGTGCACCCAATCTTAAAGAACAGAGAGTCTGGGGAGTAGACCTATGCTAATCTTGTAAAGAAGCTAAAACTTTACCACAAAGAACCAGCCAAAGTAAGGATTATGCATTAAACATTTGAATTGTTTAATAATAAACTAGTGTTTTTCTGTCCGTTTTCGGTATGAGACGTGCTGCAGTTCACGCGCAGTCGCCTCGATTAGCCTATATTGTCTATATTCTTCTTATTTATTAATCTAGACAATTTGTTGACGAAACATTGATTAAAATTAATACAATTTATACAAAACGAAATTCACTTTAAAGAAAGGCTTTCTACAAAACACAACTTAATAAGTGGCCAAAATTATGTCTGACCCATTCCAAATGTTTTCGATAATATTGGGCATCTTATGATCCTCGTTACTCATCTCATGCGGTTCCCTTTTCATATAGCTAATCAACATAGATGAAATAAAAAAATAACATTATATTATTTAAACATATATATGAAACGTAGCCTATGTTTAAGTTTTTTAACTTATATTTTGCGTCACCCCGCTCCGTTTTACTCCCATGCTCTGGTGTGTGGCATGCAAAAATAATATGAAACACACAATCATGAATGTTGAAAATGATTAAAAATCAATTATTTCCCTCCTAGTCAAAAATATTATAAATCATCAGCACGCACTTCAACTCACCGGAGAGACACCAACAATCCCAGCTATTTTATCCAATGCCTCGTTCTTTTGTAACTGGTCCCTATAAGCAAACAACGTCATGTCATGCGTGCGTTGAGATGCGGAATAGGCAATATAAAAATGCTGTCATTATAAAAGGTTTCTATAGTTTCAATGTATTGCTTGTTTTTAGTTTACATTTCATGTAACTTGTGACACTTCTCTTCTCTCGCACATAATGCTGCTACGTCAGAGCAGCCAAAGCGTCAACAAGCACCTTTGTTTCCTTGTATGTGATTGGCTGAAGCCGTTTCTGTCGCAGCAAAAGTACAAAAAAATCGACATCGAAGCGAAAAAAATAAAAGTCGTTTTTTCGCCGCAGCACATTCGCGTTCGGTGTGGAAGCACTCATTACACAAACAGCTGATCAAAAAATAAAACCATCGCGCGAATTATTCGTGCGTCAAAATCGCGTCCAGTGTGAAAGGACCTTTATGCTACAAAACCCTCTCTCTTTTTCTTTTTTAGTCACAATTGCACTGTCTAATTTGGTTAGAATGATTATTTTAGGCAGAAAATAATCCTCATGTATTTTCTCTTTGTAACGGCTGCACTGTAATTGTGGAGGTCCACTACATCCTTTTCAGTAATTCAATAAGTTCAATTTCGTGGATTTGTCTGATTTCTAACCATTTTTTAATTTTGTCCCGCAGGCAGTGGACTGATAGGGAACTCCCCTGCCTCCTTCATGGGAACATTTCTGGCCAGCAGTCTGGGATCTCCTCCCTCCCATCCCACCGGACCCCCATCATCCCCCTCTTCTCCACCCTATCGCTCTGGACCTCACTCCACGGCCCCGTCACAGATCTGGTTCCCCCACTCACATGAAGGTGATCATCTATCTATACTGCTGTCCTTTTCTTCTATACTGGTCTTGTATAAATATCCAGCATGCTTTCTATATCGGTCATAACCTAACATGGAGAAACGCTCACTTAAGATTCAGTGTGCTGTGCTATATTAGTGTACCTTTCTTAATTTCAGATTTTTATATACAAGCATAATTATGTTTTCCCCTTATGTGCACTCCGTGTTCTTATGTTTAAATTGAGACTCTCCTGTCCATAATGTGCGATATGTTCTTTTAAACACTTATAGATCTTTAAATAAATGTGTATGCCTTTAGTGTGTGTCTGAGTGTAGTGTGTATTTGTGTTGCACATGCCTGTTCTTTTTTAATAGTATGCACAGCTGAGCACTTGCTATTGGTATTTTCGCAGATTCGTGTACAACCGCGTACAAGTGTATGTGTGTGTGTGTATCAGTGCGGGTTAACTGCTCTGTATCTGCGGAGCTCTTGGCAGCTGGCAGAATGGAACAGTAATTGTGGTTGGCAGCGAACACAGTGGTGTTACTGCTGGCACCCAGCGCTACTGTAACTGAATGACTGAACAAATCTGCGCGTGCGAGACAGAATGAGAGAGTTAGAGAGAGAGAGGAAAAAACGTGGCGCCATAGCCGACCTAGTGCATATTCTTCTGCGCAAAGAGCTTTATATAAACCATCAATAACCTACAACAATGACAATAATCATAAATATAATGATGATGCTTCTGATTATAATCATTAAAATAATAATAATAAAACTAATAGCAATAATATTAATAACAGAATGTGTCTATAATGATACAAACGGCCCCGCCGTGATGATAAGAGCTCATTAGCTGAATCCGTCTTTAATTGTGCTTAGCCCCTTGAAGCAACTGATTGGATGGCTCCGTTTCCCCCCCAGCCGTGTCCCTGCACTCCCTACTTCATTTGCATAAAAAGCATGTCATCAAAACGAGCCATGCAATTACCCCAGCCCCGTTCCCCTGGAGACGGTCCAGCTACCGATGATGTGACGCCCCACCTGACCCATTAGGCCAGGGGGGTGAAAGGGGGAGGACAGGAGAGAAAAGCGTTAGTTGATTGGATGCAGCGGGATCTCCTGTGCGGTCCAGGAAATTGTTAATTAATATTCATTAACTTTATGAGGATGGTGCTGTAATTCCTGTCGGCAATTTAGTAAATTACCTTAAAAGCAACAAAAAAAAAAAAAAAGGCGAGGAAATGCATTTTGAGCATCATTGAAATGGGATTTCATTGGGGAGTTGAGCTGGTCACAACGGTGATGTGGACACCCGACTGCCAGGAGACGTTGCAATTTGAGGCTCAACATTAGAGGCTAGCTGTTTTAAGGGGGTTTCCTCATCCAGGCCCAGGGGTCTCGTGACCCTTACGGTTAAACCCAACTGCAACGGTCTACTTCCTGCTCAGACAACCGACACTCACACACGGGGTGTGCATCTGTGTGTGGATTTGTGTGGGTACGTGAATGCGGTTTTAACTGAGAGATGCTGATGGTTAGAAGCATCACCACAGGGAGGTGCTGGCTTCCGGACCCTGCTGAGCGTGTGTGTGTGTGTGTGTGTGTGTGTGTGTGTGTGTGTGTGTGTGTGTGTGTGTGTGTGTGTGTGTGTGTGTGTGTGTGTGTGTTGTGTGTGTGTGTGTGTGTGTGTGTGTGTGTGTGTGTGTCCTCTTTCTTTTGGCCCCTCGGCTCCTCTTTTGGCTATGAACAGTTTGTGGTCAGGCAACACTTTTCAGTGCCTCCTTTATCTCTCCCGGTCAGGTGTGTGTCAGTGTGTTTGTGTAAATTAGTGTGTAAGAAAACGTGTGTTTGTAGTCATATCATAAAAATAAGCCAACAATGAGACATGCTGGCTCAACATAACTGATAACCAGATACCTAAACGCCCAACCGCCCCATGGCAGACAGATCAGCCAGAGTTGTGTGTGTTTTACAAACAGAAAACACAAGATATTGAGTGGACTCAAACAGTTACACTCCAAATATTCAAAACATGTTTTTTTCTCTCCCATGGAACACAAATAGTTATTTTGCCGATACAATGATCGAAGTGTACAATGCTTTTTTCTATGCAAGTATATATAGTGACTGTCAAGCTCCAAAAAGGACATAAAAGCATCATAAAATTGACCACACATGACGCCTGTGCTATCATATCATAGCTTGTGGCAAATAGACTGAAATATTAGTTGTTATAGACCTCATACACCACAGAAACGTGCAGCCATCTTTTGAAGTTTGTGTTTGAACTTCCGTTTTTGCGGCAGCTCTGTATATTTCTATGGCATCGCTGTTGAAAAGTGTTTAGCTGTTGAACTATGACTTAAATTTTGGTTTTATTTACACAAACACATCTATCGTATGATTTCAAAATACATGGAATAAAGCGCATGGGTTGAATAATTCTATTGTGTTTTTTTTTTTTGGACATTCTATTTTGGAGCTTGACAGCCACAATCCCCATTTACTTTCATTATATTGAAAATAGTGTGCAAAATATATTTTTTAAATTTCATTTTGAGTTCCATGGAAGAAAGAAAATCAGTTTAAAATGACATGTTCCCTTTAATCCTAACCATGTTTTTCAGGGTGAATTAAGATTTTTAATTGTGGTGTTTTTTATCCATTTATCTATTAATTTTTTCCCTTAGAAATAAAGTGACTCTCTGTGCGTTCCCTTACGATCAAGTTAAAAGCAACCTGGACACCTGTTTTCCCATGTGTGAACCCTCTGAGGAACATCAGGTTGCGATTGTGCCTGACCAGAGGATGCTTGCGTTTATCCTGTCCCTGTTTCTTTCTCGCACACACTCTCACACACATATGTGCCCTCTAAATCCTCTAAACAAGTGTTGTGTGAGGCATTAACCGCACAGCTGAGTGCTTCGCTAGGTGTTAATAAAGCGCCCGGAGCAGGTAGAAGTGAAGTCGGAACAGCAAAAGATTTTGAGAGTTTGTACTTTGAGTGTGCGTGAGGGTGTTAGGTAGGTATGCACGCTACGTTTGTGTGTGTGAGAGAGAGAGAGAAAGAGAAAAGGAGAGCAAGGGAGTTGGCTCAAAGCAACAGAGAGGGGATCACCTTTGAAGTCCCAGCTGGTGGAGGAAGCCAGGCTTGGCTTGGCACATTGCATGCAGTGACTGATGTGTGTGTGTGTGTGTGTGTGTGTGTGTGTGTGGAGTGTGTTTAGCCTGGGAAAAGACATGGAGACAGTTTGTATATTTCATAATAAATGAGAGAGTAAGAGGAAAATAATTGGTTACAGTAGCTCATGTACACCCACTCAAATATATGTTATCCCACACACACACACACACACTCTGTCCAAATGATTGTTTTTAAGGACTGAATCCAGGAAGCCCCAATCGGCATGTTGCCAGCTGGCCGAACTCCAGTGTCTGGCGCCCAGCCAACGCACAGCTCTGCCACCCGAGACTCTCTCTCTCTCTTTTTCATACGCGTATTCTCTTTCTCGCCGTCTCATTGTCCATCTTTCTTTTATCTCTCACTCATTCAATACCTGAGTTTTTTCTCCTTGATGTACTGAACCACTCTTCCTCTACATTAATGTTTTTTTCGTCGTTCCTCTGTATTTTTCACCTTCATCCATTACTCTTCCCTTTTAAAACTTTTTTTCCCCCCATTATTTGTTGCTTTCAGGTTCTAACACCTTCTCTTACTATTGATTATCGATAGACCATCATCTTTCATTATCTTTTTCACCTGCTTCTCTCTTTTTATTAATTGTGTAACTATTTTCTTTTTACATCAAACCTTCCTAGCTCGATATATAGATGCATTAGTCTGAAAAAAGTATCACAGCTTCCACTGAAAAAATTAAGCTGCACAACTGTTAATAATACTACAGTACATTATTTTCAAGCAGCAAATCAGAATGATTTCTGAAGGATTAATGTTAATGGCTGCAGAAAATTCAGCTTTGCCATTATATGAATAAATTACATATTAAAATATTATACAAAAACATGTTGGTAGTAATACTTTTGATAGAGAAAACAACGAGCCCTACATTATTTAAATGCCTGATCAAGTTAAAAATCATCAAATGAACTTTACTATGTGATCCCTTAGGCTAATGAACTATATTACTTGCTGGAAAGAATTGTTTATTTCAATTACGGTTATATAAAAATAAATCGTACTATTTATTGAACATAATAGTCTTTTATTGTATTGCTGTTTTGCCGTTTATTAAAGCAATACGCCACCCGAGGGTATTCGTTACAGTGGTTTTACCACAGATTTTGACTTTTTTCTTGCAGCCAGCCACAGTGTCCACATTCTGCAGCCGTTGATTCAGCACATCTCACAATTAACAGAACTGACAAGATCCCCTCCCCTCGTCCTCCTCTTCCCCTCTCTGTTCTGCTCTCTCCTCCCTCCGTCTGCCGGCTTCGTTCTGCCGCTTTGCTTCAATTAGTGCGATAGAAGATCAGAAGTGCGTCAGCCCTGTTTGTTTTTTTATATTGTACTGCTTTCTCTCTATATCAGTTTAAATTATGACTTTTAATGGCATAACAAAATGTGTATAGCAAAAATTAAATATAGCAATAAAAAGTAAAGGTAAATATATTTTAGAGACAAATGAACAAAAAATGATGGTAACACTATGTATAATGCATATAAAGGTATTCATAATGTTCGTTAATGCATTATATATCTTTTCATAAATTATTGTCACCAAAGTTAAAATGCATTATACAATTCACACAGATTCCTTGTTAGTTCTGGAATTTGGTTGTTTGTCGTGTTTTAATGCATTAAACTTTATGAAGGTGTAATATGACTGTGGTTACAGTTATTCATGAGACCATGCAATTTATTATAAGGTGCTTTACAATGCATAATTAATGCATTAAAAATATTTGTATAATGCATACATAAAGGCTTAAGTAAAGTGCTACCAAATTTACTTTTAATGAACAATTATGAATTAAGTAATGTAACAAAGGACAATCATCATCAAGACGACTAATGTTAAATATCTAGTAATAATAATTAATAATTTAATTGTAATAATGAACAGTAACAGAGGCACGCATCTCTCACACAGTCTTTTTTTTGGGGTTTTGTCAGGAATCTTTGTTCACATATATACGATTACAGGGCTGTATGTGTCTCTGTGTGACTATTGTTCTCTTTCAGTAGGTTGCATGATGTAGTTTTGTACTGTACATGGATGTTGAGTTTGTCATGCACTTGAGAGGCTGTAATCTGATGCACTTTATTGTGCCCTGCATATAAAGGTATATGATTGTGTCATGGCTCCATGGTGGAGGTGGTATTGAGTTACACTTACAGCACTTCTTAATGATTGGAACAGATTGACTAGTTCATTTTATTTATTTATTTTTCGGTTTATTACTGGTACTTTTTTTGTCACTCATTTAGTTATTTATATTAAACAGTCCTGGCTATAAAATATGTTGAAATTGAAATGAGTAATTAGAAGTATTTTACAGTGAAAAATGGAGGTATGGAGTGGCAGTAATAATTTGTTTATAATTTCTCATAGACTAAAGAGAAAATTACCTCCATAAAAGAAACATTGGCTCTCAGCTCACCAGGGTTAATGTCTGTGTGCATATGATTGAATGGGTAGTTCTGTGTAACACACACACACACACACACACACACACACACACACACACACACACACACACACACACACACACACACACACACACACACACACACACACACACACACACACACAACCTCTTTGACTTTGTTTGGGACACTGTCCAACACTCCCCACCTGTACTTTTCACTGCTTCTCAGTCTTACAGAACAAAAACAGTGTCTTGGCCCAATCTCAGTTTGATCTGGCACACTGAGCTCCTGTGGCTCCATCATTCTTCATTTAGATGAATACAGTTTTCATTCAGACCGGGGAGCTGTAGTTTACAATAAGTGTGTTTGATTAGTTTGTGTTAGTGTCTGTGTGTGTGTGTGTGTGTGTGTGTGTGTGTGTGTGTGTGTGTGTGTGTGTGTGTGTGTGTGTGTGTGTGTGTGTTGTGTGTGTGTGTGTGTGTGTGTGTGTCTCGTCACTCTAGCCTGTAATGGTCTTTGCTGGACTGCATTTATTGCTCATCATTAGAGTGTGATTGCTTTCAGACTGCCGTGCTGCTCTGCTCTAATTGTTGGCATTTAAATTAATTGTGGAACGGAGGGATTGGGGTTATTCTTCTCTTCTCTTCTCTTCTCTTCTCTTCTCTTCTCTTCTCTTCTCTTCTCTTCTCTTCTCTTCTCTTCTCTTCTCTTCTCTCTCTCCTCTCCTCTCCTCTCCTCTCCTCTCCTCTCCTCTCCTCTCCTCTCCTCTCCTCTCCTCTCCTCTCCTCTCCTCTCCTCTCCTCTCCTATCAACTGTGGTGGTCTGGTCTGTTCCGTTCCCATTTCCTTTTGGGGTCAGTATGATTTTTTTTTAAAGGGTACCTATTATGGCATTTAAAATGTTCCTAATAATGTTCTGGGAGTCCCCAACAACAGTTTTACATGCATGCAATGACAAAAAACACTTTTGTTGTCTTATAATATGCATTTATTTTTACCTGATTTGCTCAACGACTCCCTAATGATTCGTTTGACGACTCATTTGTCCAAACCCCTCCTTTGCGTGACGCTAATCGGCGGTGATTGGTCAGATGACGCAGTCAGTTATATTTTGCGTTAGCCCAAAGCTTAAACATATTGATAAAGCACTGCAGTACTACAATACGCTTCACATAATTTCACATATTTCAAAAAACAAAAAAAATGACATTGGAGACCTAGAAGCTGCTGAGCGTAACTCTCACTCTCTCACACACACACACACACACACACACACACACACACACACACACACACACACACACACACACACACACACACACACACACACACACACACACACACACACACACACACACACATAAAAGCAACAATTATTAATAGTACTTACAGGTTGTGATTCGGAGGAGGAAGCTGATCCAAATAAACTTGGTATTGAACGTTCCTTCAGTATCAGGCGACTCGCGAATCCTTGAAAGCATTTGTTTTTGTGAAGCGATCGTCATTAAAATAACGTGAACACAGCTCAAGGTGGCAATACTTGTGTGGTATAGTTGTAAATATAAACTCTAGCCACTGAGTCTTCACATGCTTGTCCCTGGGCAGTGAAAAAAAAGTTTGCTTTTGATTCGCACTTCAGAACAGAGTCTCGTCGACATGTTGTTGTCAGGTTTCTCTGTCTGCTCGGCGCGCGCACTGAGTGGGCGTGTCGAATTCAAATAACTTGTACAAGTGACGTACGAAAGTGCATCGTTCGTCTATCGATTCATATCAGCGACTCAGAGTCGACTCTTACTTTTGAGAGACAATAACTTTGTATACGGTGAACTATCATATTTAGAACTTTGCAGGATGTTTTTGTTCACTTAGATCTATGTTACACACTACATGAAAGGTAATTTTCAAAATTCTATGATAGGTACCCTTTATTTTTATACCCTTATACCCTTTATTACTTTTATTCAGCAAACATGCATTAAATTGATCAAAAGTGACATTAAGACTTCTTCATTGTTACAAAAAATCTATGTCAAATAGATGCTGTTCTTTTGAACTTTCTATTCATCAAAGAATCCTGAAAAAACTATCATGGTTTCCAAAGTAAGCAGCAAAACTGTTTTCAACATTGTTAAGATGTTAATTGTTAAGCAAAGCAGCATATTAGAAGGAACGATTTTATTAAAGATCATGTGACACTGCAGACTGGAGATATAATGCTGAAAATTCAGCTTTGCCATCACAGGAATAAATTACATTTTAAAATAAATGAAAATGAAAATAGAAATAGTTATTTTAAATTGTAATTCAATATTTTCATTGTTTTGAAACACAGTATAATTGTTTTTACTGTATTTATGTTCAATTAAATGAATTAAATTAAATGCTTGGTGAGCATAAGAGACTTTTTAATAATATAAAAAAAACTGTAGTGTACACATACACATTAGTGTATACACGCAGTATACATGCTCAAGGACATACACACAACTGTGGTGTTTCAATTTCTATTTCCCTGTCCCTCGTCTTAGTGCAAGTTCACGGTAATGTGTGCGTCTCTCTGTATCTACGCATGCTGCAGGAGTGTGTGTATGTGTGCGCTCCGTGTAAGTGTGTGTCGATAACATTAAAATTCAGTGGCTGTAGGAAACAGGTGCAGCCAGAAGGCCCGATATTACACATCTGGACTCCCCTGTGATGTCACTGTCAGCAGGACGCTCCACTGGTGTCAATTAGTAGGAGAGGCAGGAGAGGGGGAGATCTCCTTCCCTGCTCCTTTGTCTCTCAATCGCTCTTTCTCTCTTCCAGACACACTCACACATGTACCTACACAGTCACTTACGGTCTGTCTCCCTCATAATCTGCCTCTTGAAATGATATGCTCTGTCTTTATCACCCACACTCCCTCGTTCACATCTCTTTCTCACTTTCACCCTCTTGCTCGTTATTGATATATGTGTTACACAAAGGTTTAATTCATGCCCCAAATGTCTGTTACTATAATGAAAGTCTTAACAAAGGTTCTTGAGGTGTGTGTTCTTCAGTTCCACCAATCACGAAACGGTCAAGGCTGAATTAAAGCCTAAGATAAATTAAACCTTAAGCTGGTTACAGCAGCACAGCCAAGCTGGTTACCAAAACAATTTTAGAGATGCACCGAAATTATGATTCTGGTACATAATGTTATTATTTTTTACAATTATTACATTATTATATATTATTACATTATTGTTACTATTTTTACAATTATTTTTGTTTACCATATGTCCACCTTATGGATAACCCATAAATTGCTGCTAAATTTTGTATAAATAATAATAGTAATTATAAAAAAGATAACATCAATCATTTAAAATTATGCAATGAAAAATGTATATTAATTTTGAGATTTGCTAAATATTACATTTAATGTTATTAAATTATTTGTGTTTGTAAAGATTAATTTTAAGTGAGCGTTAGATGACCGCAATCGTAACATAAAGGTTAAAGAGCATGCAAAGCTAAATA